>AWOL01S0041915.1:0-67963 GCA_000715115.1 Nicotiana otophora | reverse complement strand
CAATTAAAATTACTAATTAAATAATAACAACAACAATAGATTCGTGTAATTTAACCAAAATCGAGTTAGAATCTGTTACCCCAATGATTTCCTTGCAAAACTCTCGAAATATCGCCACAAAGCGAGTCTTCTAGGTCCAAAAATGGATAATGAATCAAACCCTCAAACTTAGGCCTTTTCTGCCCAGTTATTCCGCACCTGCGGTCACTCAGTCGCACCTGCGATGCCGCACCTACGGAAAAATCATCACAGGTGCGGTTCCTACTAAGGTCTAGAATTTTCGCTTCTGCGGACCATGGCTCGCGCCTGCGAGCCCGCTTCTGCGACCATAGCCGAGGCCATCCGCGTCCGCATCTGCGATCGCACCTCCGCATTTGCGGACGCACAGATGGGGTTATCACCTCGCACCTGCGATCTTAGTTGGGCCAAAGCCAGCTTCGCTCCTGTGGCCAATTGCTCGCTTTTGCGAGTCCGCACATGTGGCCAATCCCATCGTAGGGGCGATGACACCAGAAGCTGGGAGCTTCAGCAATTGCACAAGTCCAAAATTTGTTCCAGATTCAATCCGAATTACACCCGGGACCTCCGGGACCCCGTACGAATATACCAACAAGTCCTAAACGATCATACAAACTTAGTCGAGCCTTAAAATCACATCAAATAACGCTAAAACCAAGAATTGCATATCGATTCAAGCCTAATGAACTTTTGAACTTCTAACTTTCACATCCGATGCCGAACCCTATCAAATCAAGCCCGATTGACCTCAAATTTTGCACACAAGTTACATTTGATATTACGGACCTACTCCAATTTCCGGAATCGGAATCCGACCCCAATATCAAAAAGTCCCCAGTCAAACTTTCCAAAAATCTTCCAACTTTCCAACTTTCGCCAATTAACGCCGAAATGACCTACAGACCTCCAAATCAACATCCAGACGCGCTCCTAAGACCAAAATCACCATACGGAGCTATTGGAACTGATGAAACTCCATTCCGGAGTCGTCTTCACACAAGTCAAACTTATGGTCAACTCCTACGACTTAAACTTCCATTTCAGGAACTTTGTGTCCTATTTCACTCTGAAACTCACCCAAACCCGACACCGAGCACCCTGACAAGTCACATAACCACAAATTAAAATAGAGGGAGAAATAAATAGGGGATTGGGGATAATACTCTCAAAACGACTGGCTGTGTCGTTACACTTTGGAGTCGGTCCCAGCGGCGGTCAGTAGATTGCTCGGATCGGACATCTGACAGAGACTTGAGGTACAGCTGCTCGGAGTTCGCAGTCCTGAAGTCCCCTTCTACTGTATCCTAGTTGTTTATTTATTTTCAGGAAATTTTACTTTCATCCAGACCATTATCTGTATTATTCTAGTCGCTCGTGCACTTGTGACAATAGTTTTGGGTTAAGATATTTCGGTTGTTATGACTTTTCGCACTTTATTTCAGTTCTATCACAGTTATTTCAGTTCTATCACAGTTATTTCAGTTTAATTGGCATCAGTTAATTTAATTTTTTTAAAATTTGGCTAATTAACTATCTCACGTTGGCTTGCCTAGCAAGTGGAAGTTAGGCACCATCATGACTCTGAGGTTGGGATTCTGGGTCGTGACACACACATAAGACTATTAATATTATTAGTGAATCGGGGAGTATTGGCAATCATCATACGTTCTAAATTTTGACAAGAATTAGATCTAAAATCAAGCTATAACAGGTTGATTTGAGTATAGTTTAAGAGAATTTCGCAAAATCCTTTTTAATTATAATTAGCATAGTTGATAGATTGTTCCAAAAGAACTTGAACAAAATCAAATTCTTTTTAGGTCTTTGTTTTTCTTTTTAAAACTCATTATACTTTTAAAGTTATAGATTCACATCTACGATTTATTGTAATTTTAATGAATTTTTACACTTTATGCTCCGCGTTAAAAGTGCTGCATTCAAATAAATCTTGTATCGTAACACTAGATCTGCCCCTGCTGCAAGGCCTTGAACTTTGATAATTAGAGTAAAATCTGATAATTGAAGTTGAAAGGGAGATAAAAAGGAAGTTGGAATGGAGATAGTACGTTGAAGATATAACGTAACGTAATGACCCGACCGATTGTTTTGAGCTCTAGAATGTCATTCAGCGGTTTGAGACCCTGAGCAGCTTCACTTCAGGTATTATGACTTGTGCGTATGGTTGGAATTGAATTTCGGGAAGTTCAGAGTTAGTTTGGGAAGAAAATTCTAATTTCAGAAGCTTTAAGTTGGAAGAATTGACTAAGGTTTGATTTTTAAGTAAACGACCTCAGAATTAGGATTGGAAGGTTCCAACAGGTTTGTATGATGATTTTGGGCTTGGGCGTATGTCCGAATCGGATTTTGGATGACCCGGGAGCGTTTCATCTCTTATTGTGGAAGTTAGCATTTTGGGAAGAATTTCCTAAATTTGGGTTGAAGTGCATTTTAACGTTATTGATGTACGTTTGGGATTCCGAGTCTGGGAATAACTCCGTAAGGCGATTCTGGTTTTGGGAGCATGTCCGGATGTGGATTTGGAGGTCCGTAGGGCATTTTGGGCTCATTTGGCGAAAGTTAGAAATTTGAAAGTTTTTGAGAAGTTTGACCGGAAGTGGACTTTTTGATATCAGGGTCGGATTCCGATTCCGAAAGCTTGAATAGGTCCGTAATGTCAATTATGACTGGTGTGCAAAATTTGAGGTGAACCGGACGCGATTTGATAGGTTTCGACATCGAAGGTAGAAATTTGAAGTTCTAAAGTTCATTAAGCTTGAATTGAGGTGCGATTCATGATTTTGATATTGTTTGATGTGATTTGAAGCCTCGAGCAGTCCGTCTTATGTTATTGGACTTGTTGGTGGGATTGGATAGGGTCCTGGGGGCCTCGGGTGAGTTTCAGATGCTTAATGGAGCGATTTTTGGACTAAGGAAAATGCTAAGGCAACTGGTATCTGGTGTAACCGCACCTACAAGGTTTTGGCCGCAAGTGCGGAGCTGCAGAAGCAGCCAGCAGGGTCGCAGAAGCGGTTATGGGCGAGCTGGCCAGTGCCCGCAGGTGCGAGAATTCTTCTGCATCTGCGATGGCACAGATGCGGCCTCTTAGAGTGCAGAAGCGGAGTGGAGTGCAGGAGCGAGGTGCATTTGCGCACATGCAATGTCGCAGGAGCGAGACATTGTCCGTAGGTGCGAAGGGGCGGACTTCGGTGTTTTTTGCAGAAGCGGTCTTCGTGCTGTAGAAGTGGCCTTTGGCTTCGCAGGTGCGAAAGTCGCCTGGGCAGAATGTATAGGTTAGCCAAATCGGGTTTTGGCTCATTTCACCTCTTTTCTCTCGTTGGAGCCGGTCTTGGGTGCGATTTTGAAGTGCCATTTTTGTCATCCTTCATGAGGTAAGTGATTTATACTAGTTGTGAGTTAGATACAAGGTTTATATATGGATTTATGCATGAAAGTTTGTAGAAATTTGGGATTTTGAAGAAAAACCTAGAAATTGGTATTTTTAGATTTTGACCACGAAATTGGACATGGAATTTAGAATAAATTATATATTTGAGTTTGTGGTGTCATGGGTAAAGTTTATCTTCAACATTTTCGGAATCCGGGCACATGGGCCCGAGGGTTGCTTTATCAATTTTTCGAGCGGAGTTGAAAATTGTTATAAATTGATTAATTATGGGTATTAGAGTATATTTTGATTGGGTTGCATATTATTTGACTAGGTTTGGATCAGCGGTCACCGATTGGAGGTGTTAGGGCGGCGTTGGAGCCGGTTTTGGAACGTCGGAGTGAGATAAGTCTCCTTTCTAACCTTGCAAGAGGGAATTTAACCTCATAGGTGAAATAATTCAATATGTGCTTCAATTTGTGGGGGTCTATGTACGCACGAGGTGACGAGAGTCTGTGCGTAGCTACTAATATGCTTATGTCCGGGTAGTCTAGGACCCATATCATGTTGTACTTGCGATGCTTGCGCCCTACTTGTTATTGTAATTGTTTAAAACATTTAGAAAACTCGATAAAGGGACTTTAAAAGGTTAAAATCCATTCTTCTTGACCGTAAATGAGAATTTGTATTTATTGAATAGTTGTCTTCATAAATCTTGAATTTGGTTGTTTTAAATTGTCTTTTATCTTTGTGGAGTGGGCCGAACGCCTCGGCAAGTTAAATAGATGCATCTATGGTTCACGTCGTTCGACCCTCGACAGTGCACAATTTAAATATTTATGTTGGAGCGGGCCGTATGACCTCGACATGATTTGCGCATGATATAGTTTTAGAATTGATAATAATTGATATTATTTTCATTGGCCCGAGGTCCAAAAATGTTAAATGACAAAAATTAATTTGGAAATTTCTTATGAACAAAAGAATTGTTTACTTATGTCATGATATTGAGCTTACAGCCATTCTACATAATCTATGCCTAATTATATCATTGATATTTTATTTATAGCCCATAGTAAGTGTCGAAGTCGACCCCTCGTTACTACTTCTGCGAGGTTAAGCGAGATACTTACTGGGTACGCGCTGATTTACGTACTCATACTATACTTGCTGCATATTTTTGTGCAGGTGCATATATGTCTAGTGGCCTTGTGGGCGCAGAGGCACGATTATTGTGGGGACTTAGGTGAGCTGCATTCCACGTTACGAGTCCGCAGCCAGCAAAGTCTCCTTCAGAGTATTTATCCTTCTCCTATCCGAATTTGTATTTCGGATAGATGTTGTATTTTATTTTATATTCCTAGTTGAGGCTCATGCACTTGTGACACCAGGTTTTGGGGTGATTTGGGTTGTTTTGTATTGAAATTTGTTAAAAATATTATTATTTACTCTGTAAATTCTATCTTTTACTATTTAATTGAAGAAAATATGATTTCAAAAATATTAAAATGAGAACCCAATTAAGTATTTATTTTTGTCTTTCCTGACTGCGGTGTCCGGCGCCATCACGATCTTTAATGGATTTTGGGTTGTGACAACATGGTATCCGAGCACTAGGTTCACATAGGTCTCACGAGTCATGAGCGAGTCTAGTAGAGTCTTGCGAATCAGTATGGAGACGTCTGTACTTATCTTTGAGAGGCTACAAGACTATTAGGAGCACTTCCCTTCTTGATTCCTCATCGTGCGATTCGATTCCTTCGAGTCTTATGCCTTCGTTCCCTTCCTATTCAGTATTATGCGACTTGAAGCGCTTGTTATAAATTGGGAATCGAGAAATTTAAATGGTACTGCGGATGTGGTGCAGGATGTTTCTCCCTGCATATTTGATTGGTCTATTGTCGTCGTCTTGCGGAAGGTCGTTCTGTCATTTCAGCTCTGTATAAGTATTACCTAAGGTTTTGAGATTTGGCATTGATTGCTATGACGATTTGTGCGTTGCTATTGCACCGTGTTTGTGTAATGGTAGGATGCTTGTCTATGCATCAAAGCAGTGAATGACTTGGAAGGAGGTTTACTCAGTGCATGATTCAGAGATCCAGTATTTTATTTCCGGCAAAGGAAAAGCAATCAGACTATGAATGTTCAGGTTTGGGTTGACGGAGTAACGAGACTTGGTATTTCGAGCATGGTGGAATTTTCATCTGTGATGTGGTGTCGTCGCTCTGGATTGAATGTGTTAAGCTCACCGGTGTTATGTTCTTCATAAATTCGCCTTTGGGGCAGGGTATTGCAAAATGGTATCGGGAAGCGGTTGTCAGAAATAATGGGATGTAGCGATTTCAGAATCGAATCGGTGTTTCAAATGTTGATGGCTCGAGAAATATGATATTCGAAAAGGTTTAAAGTTGGTAGCGATCGATTGGTTCAAGTGCTACAGAGATATATTTTGATATAAGGCAACAACTGGGCAGCGAAGGATGAGGAAGGACATGTGGGAGATGTTTTGCGGTGGTTAAATTTCTAGAAGGCCAAGTGTGAGAAACAGAAGTCGGGTAGTTAATTAAAGGATATGGTTTGACCAAAGTGGGAGAGTGGCAGAGCAGTATATGGGTTCTATGGTAGGATGACTACACGCCTTGAGAAAGTTTAGAGTGATTTGGGATTCATGATGGACAGTGACTCGGTCTACAGGCTTAATTTGGAATATTGGCTGCTATACGGAGGAAGGTTGGATACAACAAAAAGAAGTTGCTTGATATGAAGAAGGATACAACAGGACTTTGAATTAGGATGTATTGTCGCGCCTTTAATTGATGTCCATGAGGAGTGAACGGACTTGTACAGCTGGTGAATGAGCACGGGCTCAGGATGGGTTACTGATTTCGTAGTAATTGTACCTAGTGCAGTGGCACTGGTTGATGTCGGCATGGAGTTTCAACAGGTGGGTTATCTCCTGTGAGCAGGTTAGCGGTTGCGTGGTGTTGACGAAGCTCCTATGAAGAATTTCTATTGACTATTCAGGAAAGGGTCGAATATGTGCATGTGGCTAGTGATTCAGAGTGTCCATGAAGTGTTTAACAGAAAGGTTTCGAGATATTTGGTGGGTTGATTGTGCAAGATCATATCAATGGGGGATAAGGAATCTTGGTGGGTTCCAGAGTTATACAATGGTAGTTTCAAGCTTAAATGGGAGAGCCCCACCGCCTATGATTGGATTGCATGGTTGTCTACTTGTAAGGTTTCTGGTTATCGGCATATTGGTTGGTTGCTATGACTAAGGAAAGAGAACGTCAGTGGTGATTTGAGCCAAGGATTTGAGGAATGTGTGTTATATTTTATCGGTTCATGTTCAGATTTTGGGAAGACTTAGAGTTTATGCTTAGTATAGATGTGATGTACAAGGAAAGAAATTTAACCGGTTGCTTCTTTGAGAGGGTGTTCATGTGCCAGCAGGGCCTTGGAGCTTGATCATAATTGGGAACAAGTCAGATTGGGTGACTCTCAACAATGGTTCTAGTGGGTTCAAAGTGTGGTGCCTAAGGATTTCGAGCCAGTAGTATGGTTAAGTATTGAGCTTTTGCAGTGGATTATGAAAAGGGGCTTGGAGTGTTCTATGTTATCTTCGGTCTGCGGTGTGGCATTGGAGGAATAGGAGAAAATAACTTCGGATTTATAGAGGAATTTTTAGAATGGGTGTACTAGTTGAAAATGCGAATATGCACATAAGGAGGGTATGAGATGGTTCGTGGGTTTTGGAGACAACGTGGTCTCGTGAAATAAGGTCACTCGGGATGAGTGCAGATTTGGGTTCATGACGTTTTGAATGGAGCTATTATTATTTATAGGGAAAGTCCCGAGTAAATTAGAAGAAGTGGCTCGGTTTGGTAATTGTTGAATCAGTACGGTTATGGCAGTGACCAGTTTCTCCTGCATGAAGTTAAACATATGGTTTGTGGTTGTACACTTGTGCTTGAGCGCCACCACAACTTGGTTGATTTGGGAGCTATTTGATTCATATGGCTTTGTTGTGTAAAGGGATTTCCGAAACAGTTATGGCAGTTTAAATCACGACATGAGGTTGCATTTTTGGCGGTTTGGGAATTTAGTTGCATGTTGCATTGGTTATTCTGAAATGAGCTAAGTAAAAGGTTTCTATATGATGAAGTGTTTATTCTATTAGTGGATCAGGGGTCATTATGGAATTCTGGTACTCTCACGCATTGGCATGTTAGGTGCAGTGAGCGACATGGGAAATTGGAAGTTGAGGATCAAGGTTGTGATTCGGTGTTGACAAGAATGTCACGAGCTCGGATGATCAGGGAAGAATTCAGATGTTTAGAGTAAGCTGGTATTGTCTTTAGCATCACCTGAGATCGGTGTCCTGTGTAAGAGGCTTTGTGTATTGATTTGTGACTTCTTGATTTTCTTTACAACATTAATGTGGCTGGTGGTATGGATGTACAAACTCGTTACCTGGTGCAGAAGGTCGTGGGAGCGTATCCCACAGAAAGATTGTATAAGTGTGACATGTAGTCACTTCATTGATTAAAGATTGGAACCAAGTATGGAGATTTGGTACTATCGCTAATGTGAGTGTTTAGGCTTGAAAGGCGCTATATTCAGTTGGTTGTGAATTATGGAAGTTTGTTCCGGATTTGACGGTTGTTCTTATGTGTCATGGGAAAAAGGATTGTTGTGGATCCTTGAAAGGTTATTAGCCAGTGCGGTATGATCAGAATTGACTTGAGGTATGTGGATGGATCTAAATGTGAATGTGGGCTATCAGGCTGGATGTGTTCATTTCAGCATAGCGCTGTTTTCGGAGGGGTCTTCGGGCCTTGGATGTTATTTCTGTTGTCGGCCTTTCCGTGTGGTCTCTATTATGCCATGTGGGTTGTGATGCAGTTTGCTTATTCGCACTCGTATTGAGATCCCATATAGTTTGTTGTGTTATATGAGCAGGATGGCTCTCGAGATGCAGGTCATTTATTGCACCTTAGTTGTGCTTGAGTTTTATAGAGTATGACGCTACCCGTCTCCCCAGGATTTGTATTATTCACTTGACGTGCTTATGCTTGATATTCGGGAATTTCGTGAGTATAAGCGTTTCTTTCGATTATCATTTGTGGATCGGGTGGCACGCCGCCACAGGTATGTGGTTGGATCGGGTGGCATGCCCCCACGGATATGTTGTTTGGATTGGGTGGCACGCCGCCACGGTATCATGTGTGGATCAGGTTGCACGCCGCAATACTGTGATGTTGAGCACAGTTCCCTATATTTATTCATGTGTGTTTTGTCCCACATTTTCTAGGAAAGATTCATGACACCTTTTCGGTTGTTTAATTAGTTATGTGGGTTGAGTAGTTCTTTCCAGAGTTCGTTTTCCTTATGTACCATAGTCGAATTTGTGGATTGTTGGCACATGGTGGCATCATATGAGACCTTTGGTAGTGTTTGTGGTGGCTTATTGTCGGAACGACTTGTACTGGGTGAGACGAGATTTTTGGACCTGAGATAAGTGCGATCGGATTTATATGAGGCATATTTAAGAGCAAATATCGTTATTTGGTTCATAATGAGGTAATGGTTCTTGATGGGAGGAGCGACTCAATGATTCATTGACTCGGAAGTTGGTTATGAATTTCTACACATCCTTTCTGTTATGGCAGTATTGCGAGAGTTGAAATGGGACTTATATGCTTCGTGAGGTGCATGTGGGCATCCGATTCGTGGGATTTTGACTATCGTTGTCAGAGGATGTTATTATGGTCATATGGGTTACACGGTGCATGGTATGAATTCAGTAAAGGTATGCAATCATGTATTGGTGCATCGTGTAGTGATGGATATGGCGTTCGTATGTTGGAAACAGACCTGGTAGAGAATTTCAGAAGTTGGAATTTGGCTCTAAGGCTTATTTGACTAGATAAAAGGGAGGATTTTCAAGTTTGTTCGAGAAAATGTGCTCAACTATGTTGTGGTAGCACGAGTAGGTGCACGAGGTGTTAAACAATGATTTCGGACAAATCCAGAGTAGTTCTTAGCATGTTCGAGGACGAATGTTTGTTTAAGTGGGAGAGAATGTAATGACCTGACCGGTCGTTTTGAGCTCTAGCGCGCCATTCAGCGGTTTGAGACCCTGAGCAGCTTCACTTCAGGTATTATCAATTGTGCATATGGTCGGAATTGAATTTCGAGAAGTTCGGAGTTAGTTTGGGAAGAAAATTCTAATTTCGGAAGTTTTAAGTTGGAAGAATTGACTAAGGTTTGATTTTTAAGTAAACGTCCTCGGAATCGGGATTTGAAGTTTCCAACAGGTCTGTATGATAATTTTGGGCTTGGGTGTATGTCCGGATTGGGTTTTGGATGACCCGAGAGCGTTTCAACGCCTATTATGGAAGTTGGCATTTTTGGAAAAATTTTCTAAATTTGGGTTGAAGTACATTTCAATTTTATTGATGTCCATTTGGGATTCCGAGTCTGGGAATAGCTCCGTAAGGTGATTCTGGTATTGGGAGCGCGTCCGGATGTGGATTTGGAGGTCCGTAGGTCATTTTGGGGTCATTTGGCAAAAGTTAGAAATTTGAAGGTTTTTGAGAAGTTTGACCGGGAGTGAACTTTTTGATATCGTGGTCGGATTCCGATTCCGGAAGCTTGAGTAGGTCCGTAATGTCAATTATGACTTGTGTGCAAAATTTGAGGTCAATCGGACGTGATTTGATAGGTTTCGACATCGAAGGTAGAAGTTTGAAGTTCTAAAGTTGATTAAGCTTGAATTGGGGTGCGATTCATGATTTCGATGTTGTTTGATGTGATTTGAGGCCTTGAGCAGGTCCGTGTTATGTTATTGGACTGGTTGGTGGGATTGGACGGGGTCCCGGGGGCCTCGGGCGAGTTTCAGATGCTTAAAGGATCGATTTTTGGACTAAGGAAAATACTAAGGCAGCTGGTATCTTGTTTAACCGCTCCTTCAAGGTTTTGGCCGCAGAAGCGGCTAGGAGGGTCGCAGAAGCGGTTTTGGGCGAACTGGGCAGTGCCCGCAGGTTCGAGATCGCAGATGCGGCCTCTTGGAGCGCAGAAGCGGAGTGGAGCGCAAGAGCAAGGTGCATTTGCGCACCTGCGATGTCGCAGGAGCGGGACATTGTCCGCAGGTGCGATGGGGCGGCCTCCAATTTTTTCCGCAGAAGTGGTCTTGGTGCCGCAGAAGCGACGGCACAGAAGCGGCATTTGGCTTCGCAAGTGCGAAAGTCGCCTGGGCAGAATATATAAGTTAGCCAAATCGGGGTTTTGCTCATTTCACCTCTTTTCTCTCGTTGGAGCCGGTCTTGGGTGCGATTGTGAAGTGCTATTTTTGTCATCCTTCATGAAGTAAGTGATTTTTACTAGTTGTGAGTTACATACAAGGTTTATACATGGAATTATGCATGAAAATTTGTATAAATTTGGGATTTTGAAGAAAAATCTAGAAATTGGTATTTTTGGATTTTGACCACGAAATTGGACACGGAATTTGGAATAAATTATATATTTGAGTTCGTGGTGTCATGAGTAAAGTTTATCTTTGAAAATTTTCGGAATCCGGGCATGTGGGTCCGAGGGTTGCTTTATCAATTTTTCGAGCGGAGTTAAAAATTGTTATGAATTGATTAATTATGGGTATTAGAGTATATTTTTATTGGGTTGCATCTTATTTGACTAGTTTTGGATCGGCGGTCATCAGTTTGAGGTAAAGGTGTTTAATGGGTGGGCCGAACCAGTCCGGGTTTAGAAAAAAGGTGACCGGCCGGTTTCCAATCCGGGCCAGTTACCGATTTTTTCATACCGAGCTTAACGGGTCCGATTCCATCCGGATAAAAAATGAACCGGAACGGTTACGGGTCCAAGGGACCGGGCCGGAATGGGTTAATGTTATTATTTCTTTTTTTGTATTTTGTATAACTATCGTAATTTATATTAATATAAAGTAAAAATATAAAACAAAAAAACAATCTTATAAAAAGAGTGTTTGAATAAAATGATGCAAAGGCTTTAAAAGTTTTATATTTGAAATTTTGAATATTTCATTAAGAATTTAAGATAATAGAATACAATGAAAATGAAAAAAAAATTGCACTTATAATTTGCAAGTGCTTTTTTTATTTCAAACATACACATTGAAGTTTACATTTAACAACAAGTAAATTAACGAAAAAAGTTTAAATTCAAAAGTTTTGCATTGCCAACAAGTATAGTTTGAGGTGTTAGGGTGGCGTTGGACCGATTTTGGAATGTCGGAGTGAGGTAAGTCTCCTTTCTGACCTTGTAAGAGGGAATTTAACACCATAGGTGAAATAATTCAATATGTGCTTCTATTTGTGGGGACTACGTATGCACGAGGTGACGAGAGTCCGTACGTAGCTACTAATATGCTTATGTCCGGGTAGTCTAGGACCCATATCATGTTGTACTTGTGATATTTGCGCCCTACTTGTTAATTTAATTGTTTAAAACATTTAGAAAACTCGATAAATGGACTTTAAAAGGTTAAACTCCATTCTTCTTGACCGTAAATGAGAATTTGTATTTCTTGAATAGTTGCCTTAATGAATCTTGAATTTGGTTGTTTTAAATTGTATTTTCTCTTTGTGGAGCGAGCCGAACGCCTCGGCAGGTTAAATAGATGCATCTATGGTTCGCGTCGTTCGACCCTCGACAGTGCACAATTTAAATATTTATGTTAGAGAGGGTCGTACGACCTCGACATGATTTGCGCATGATATATCTTTGGAATTGATAATAATTGATATTGTTTTCATTGGCCCCAGGTCCAAAAATGTTAAATGACGAAAATAAATTTGAAAATTTCTTATGAATAAAAGAATTGTTTACTTATGTCATGATATTGAGCTTACAGCCGTTCTACGTAATCTATGCCTAATTATATCATTGATATTTTATTTATAGCCCATAGTAAGTGTCGAAGTCGACCCCTCGTCACTACTTCTTTGAGGTTAGGCGGGATACTTACTGGGTACACGTTGATTTACGTACTTATACTACACTTGCTGCACATTTTTGTGCATGTGCATATATGTCTAGTGGCCTTCTGGGCGCAGAGGCGGGTTTATTGCGGGGACTTAGGTGAGTTATATTCTACGTTACGAGTCTGCAACCAGCAAAGTCTCCTTCAGAGTATTTATCTTTCTCCTATCGGAATTTGTATTCCGGACAGATGTTGTATTTTATTTTATTTTTCTAGTTGAGGCTCATGTACTTGTGACACCGGGTTTGGGGTGATTTGTATTGTCTTGTATTGAAATTTATTAAAAATATTATTATTTACCCTGTAAATTTCATCTTTTACTATTTAATAGAAGGAAATATAATTTCAAAAATATTAAAATGAAAACACAATCAAGTATTTATTTTTGGCTTGCCTGACAGCAATATCCGATGCCATCACGATCTTTAATAGATTTTGGTTCATGACACGCAAATTTTGCATTTGCTAGTTGTCAAAGGCAACGACTTAAGATAGACAAAGACAGAAATTGCAAAAGCATTAACTTCTAAGCAAATACTAATATAGATTGATATTATACACTATAATCATAAACGTAACTGACAAAGACAAAGACTTTGCTAGGTAATGAAGGTTCAACCAATAAACTGAATTGCCTTAAGAAGACGACTGCTGGACATCCATTTCATCATAGTGTTTGCAAAAATTACTGGATTTGTCTCTATTTACCATGTCAAAATCACTTCTCGTTTTGAGGGTTAACTTACAGACCACTTCAACAAATGTGCCTGAGGTGGAAGGCAAGGGACCCTTTTTTTAAAATAAAAAAAAAAAACAGGCAAGAGACCCTTTTTGATATGATTATAACCTGCTACTTGTTCTATTCTGTATGATATTTTTTACTTAATAGTTTGTTCCAAAAATAAATGATATTATTTTTTATATTTTAAAATATTATAATTTTAAATTTTTTATTTTATTTTATTGTTAATGATATTTTATAACTATAAAAATATTATACTCTTTCCGTTTTAATTTATGTGAACTTATTTGATTGGGCACGGACTTTAAGAAAAAAATAACTTTTGAATTGTGGTGTAAAATGAGGCACATATGTGACTTAAATCATTGCATAGTTTCCAAATATGAAAATATGTTACTCCCTCTATTTCAATTTAGATGACACACTTTCTTTATTAGTCCGTCCCAAAAAGAATGATATTCTACAATTCAAAATAATTCAACTTTAAACACTTCATTTTACTCAATTTACCCTTAATGAAAAGCTTTTATAACCCCATAAGTATTATGGCCCCACAAAGCTTTTACCCCTTTGTAACGACCCGACTTGTCGTTTTATGAATTAACGCCTCGTTCAGTGACTTAAGGTCTCGAGCAGTTTCTCAATATGTATTATGACCTGCGGGTGTGGTCGAGTTGAATTACTGAAGATTCGAAATTAAATTAAAAGAACAATCCTTATTTAGAAGCTTAAATGTAAAAAGTGGACCGGAGAGTTGACTTTCGAGCAAACTGCTCCGGAATGGAATTTTGATGATGTCAATAGTTCCGTATGGCGATTATGGACTTAGGAGCGTGTCCGAAAAATTATTTGGAGGTCTGTAGTGGAATTAGACTTGAAATGGCGAAAGATAAATTTTTGAAAAGTTTGACCGGGGGGTTAACTTTTTGATATCGGGGTCGGAATCCGATTCTGAAAATTGGAATAGCTTCGTTGTGCCATTTCTGACTTGTGTGCAAAATGTGAGGTCATTCGGACGTGGTTTGGGAGGTTTCGGCGTCATTTGTGGAATTCAAAAATTTCTAAGTTCATTAGTCTTAAATCCGTGTGTAATTCATATTTTTGGTGTTGTTGAAGGTGATTTGAAGGTTCAACTAAGTTCGTAGGATGTTATGGGACGCTTTGGTATCATATTGCACAGGTTATTAGATTAGTGAGTGTCTTGAATGTACCTCGTCTCTACTCCACTGAGGTTAGTCTTGATACTTACTGGGTACCGACCGTGGTGTACTCATACTACACTTCTGCATATTTTTGTGTACATTTTTGTGCAGGGCCAGGTATTGGAGATATCGGACTCGGACAGAGTTAGAGTGGGATCGCAAGGATTTAAGGTAGTGCTGCTTGGTCGTCGCAGTTCCTTGGAGTATTTCCATTTTATTGTACTGTTATTTATTATTCAAACAGTATTGAGTATTCGATCATTCCGATCATTTAATGTATTCATTTAGAGTTCGTGACTCAGTACTACCAGTCTTGGGAGGATTTCAAAATTAGTTTCACTTTTGGTGTCGACAGGTGTATTAAATTATATCTTTATAAAAAATGGCTTGAATTATGATTATAATTGGCTTACTTAGTCTTAGAGACTAAGTGCCATCACGACGCTTGTGGTGGGATTTTTGGGTCGTGACAAGTTGGTATCAGAGCTCTAGGATCATAGGTTCTACGAGTCACGAACGAGTTTAGTAGAGTCTTGCAGATCGGTACGGAGACGTCTGTACTTATCTTCGAGAGGCTACATAGCTAGTAGGAAATTTTTTCACTTCTTTCATTCTTTATCGTGCGGCATTTATTCAGCTTCAAGAATATATTTTATGTTCTTTTGCATCCATTCGTGTATAAAATTGCGCACTCGGTATCAACTATGCGCCAACGGTTCGAGATACTACAAAGGGGTTATAAGGGAGCCAAGGTTACTCAACCATTATTACGACGTGTCGTCCAGATCGAGGATGCGAAAGTATTGAGAGATCATTCAGTTGTGCACATTGGGGTGCAACGGGTTCTGACATCTGGTTGATATGTATGATATAAGGAAGGTTTAATTAATTGCCTAATCATCACAATTGTGGTAGGGTCACGAGGTGGATGTAGATCTGAAATAGTTGGTGGTATTAGAGACTAAGTAGTTCATATGAGATTTCTATTTAGCGAAGGGATTGCCAAGGCACTGGAGAAAGCGATTTTAATTGTCACGAGGGTGACATGCACCAAATAAATAGCTTGAGGTGTCTTATGACCCGTGAAGGTTAGTATTGTGGATCATCGGCATGTGTCCTATGGTTTCGCGCCAAGTGAGGGGAGTCCACTATCAATGATCAGATTGCGGGGTCATGTGTTATATCAGTTTTGGCCTGAGATGTATTTACGTGGTAATGAAAAGTTCTCCGAAACATGTATATGATTAAGGGGTGAGATTTGTGTGGGATGATACTGGGGCTTGCGGTATGCGTCCTTAATAATTTTACATTTCAGTACCAGCGGGATCACAACAACAATTTCAAAATATTCGAGGTGCTACAGTAAGTTCTTTTAATGCACCATCAGCATGGGGTTCTTACAATGGTTATTCCAGTTAATACTCCACGTGCATTGTCAGTTAGAGGTGGAGGACAAGAGGGTAGAGGGCACCTAAAAGGTGGAGGCCCGACCCGTTGATATAATCGCTAGATTTTGGCTGAGGCCGATACACCAGATGGTGTCGTTACAGGTACGATCCTGATTCTGTTATAAAAGGATATTTTCCCTTAATTTGATTCCGTTCTGAATATTGAGGTGAGTTCTCCTATTATGCTCCGCTTGTGGGTGAGCTTCGTAATTGTGTGACCCACTTATATATTTATCCCTGTTGGGAGAGTTGAAGATGTAAGCCTGTGTCTGTCATTTTTATTTTTGTGCACCATTGAGGGCTATAAGTCCAAAAGTAATTTTTATTATTCACTACATTGGGTTTTATGTGTTTCGAAATAATTGATTCCAATTTTTTTTATGAATTTTGTGCCCTACCGGTATGAGGGTTCATTATGTGTTTACGAAATTTATTTAAAAGAAGAAAGAAAGGAAATTTAAAATGTCAATTGGCGCAATGTGCAAAATACTTGTGATTCGGAGTTGAGGACGAGATCCTCACATTTTTATATGATGTGAAATATTTAAACCGGGATACAAGCCGCGGTGGAGGTTATATAAGGACGAGGTCCTTGTGGTAAAATATTTTATGAGTTTAAATTCTCCCTTTGTGAAGTTTAGTTTGTATTATAGTACTAATAGGGAGTTATGCCTGATAGGCTTATGTGGTAATTCCTTTATGTGTTTTTGTGCCATAATTGTGCTGTAATTATTGAGTTTTAGCCAACGAGGTCAGTGCCCAGGTGGCATTAAATGTAACTCGTTAAGTCGGGTAAATAGTTATGAGGTCTTCATGCGTCATATTTTGCTGTCAGTGTTATAAAAATTCGAAACGAGGTTTTGGTTAATATGAGGTTAATTGGCAATGTTGTAATCGATTATGAACAACTATTAAGACCAGAGATGTGGTGATGGGCATACATATGATGTGCTTCATGTCTTAATATCATTATGATAATGCGGTGCTTGTAATGATGAGATTAGTGTTATTGATATATACATTATGGTACTTTGTTGGGTTGTGGATGTGTTGTTAGGAGTTGTTTTGGTGTTACTCTGGCAAGTGGATAGGCCCCATTTACAGGGGAGACTCTGCCGAAATTTCTGTAAAATTTGGGAGTTAGTAAAATTTGGGGGATTGAGACGTGCGAAAGAAGAGATAAGTTATGTTATGTGTTTGAGAGCAGACTCTACTTCTAATTCAAGGGAAAATGATCATAAGTGGGGGAGAATGTAACATCCCGAAAAACTTTCGAAGTACTTAACACTATAAAGAAAATTGATGTGTGTGTAGGCACGAGTTGCTATAGCCAGTTGAGAGTAATACCGTGCGTTGTTGTGAAAATCAGGCTTTTTGAAAATGTTTGGAGTGTAAGAAATTGGTCTTAAAGTTTACAAATATGGATAAAAGAAATAATCTCAATTGAGATAGTGTTGTCGGGCTTATCTCAAATGCAGTAATGTGGGATCAACCGAGAGTATATGTATAAAAGTAAAATCATCAATTTGGTAACCTCAGAATAATTCTTAGCACATTCGAAGACGAACGTTTGTTTAAGAGGTGGAGATTGTAACGACCCGACTTGTCGTTTTAAGAATTAACGCCTCGTTCAGTGACTTAAGGTCTCGAGTAGTTTCGCAATATGTATTATGACTCGCGGGTGTGGTCGAGTTGAATTACTGAAGATTCGGAATTAAATTAAAAGAACAATCCTTATTTAGAAGCTTAAATATAAAGAGTGGACCGGAGAGTTGACTTTTGAGCAAACTGCTCCAGAATGGAATTTTGATGATGTCAATAGCTCCGTATGGCGATTATGGACTTAGGAGCGTGTCCGAAAAATTATTTGGAGGTCTGTAGTGGAATTAGGCTTGAAATGGCGAAAGATGAAGTTTTGGGAAGTTTGACCGGGGGGTTGACTTTTTGATATCGAGGTCGGAATCTAATTCTGAAAATTGGAATAGCTTCGTTGAGCTATTTCTGACTTGTGTGCAAATTTGAGGTCATTCGGACGTGGTTTGGGAGGTTTCGGCGTCATTTGTGGAATTCAAAAATTTCTAAGTTCATTAGGCTTGAATCTGTATGTAATTCGTGTTTTTGGTGTTGTTGAAGGTGATTTGAAGGTTCGACTAAGTTCGTAGGATGTTATGGGACGCTTTGGTATATTTGGTTGAGGTCCCGAGGACCTCGGGTGTGTTTCGGATCATTTTGGGCTACTTTGGATATTGATTTACTGATATCTGGTGTTGTTCTTCGCGTTCGCGAGGAGCCTCTCGCGTTCGCGAAGAAGGATTTGACTTCTGGGATTTTGTTCTTCGCGTTCGCGAAGAAGGAAATCTTTGTTGCAATAGTCTGACTTTAGAGGCTCATATCTCGCAATCTATAAGGAATTTGGAGATGATCCAAAAATGAAAGTTGTATCCCTTTGTGTCTAGTTCTTAGAAAGATAAACCATTTGTCATTTGGAGTTGTGTACCAAAGGTTATGGTGGATACACTACAGGCTGTCCGGGAAGGATTTGGAAATCTTTGTTGCACAGGGCTGACTTTGGAAGCTTATAGCTCGCAATATATAAGGAATGAGAGCTAAGTAACAAATGAAAGTTATAGCTCTTTGAGTCTAGTTTCCATAAAGTTAAACCATTTGTTATGTGAAGTTTTGTAAAAAATGTTATGACTATTATACTAGAGGCTGTTTAAGAAGAGTTTGAAAATAGTTGTTGGAGAATTTGTTCATCGTGAACGCGAGGGAAGGGTCGCGAACGCGAAGAACAAATCCCTGGGCAGCATAATAAAGTCCAAATTCGTTTCATTCTTTCATTTTTGGACCAAGGAAGCTCGGGTGAGGCGATTTTTCGAGAGTTTTTCAAGGAAAACATTGGGGGTAAGAATTCCTAACTTGATTTTAGTTAAATTACATGAATCTAGTGTTGTTTTTATCACTAAATTAGTGAATTGGGTTGAAAATGGTAGAAATTTGCTAGACTTTAATTTAAGATTTGAAGGGCGATCCGTCATCGGAATTTTATAATTTTGGTATGGTTGAACTCGTATCGGAATAGGTATTCGGATTTCATAAAACTTTTGTCGGGTTCCGAGGGGCGGGCCCCGCGCTGACTTTTTAGAATAAAATTTTAAGTTGGTATTTTGTTATCCAAAATTATTTTCGATGAATTTTAATAAAGTGGTACAATTAATTTTGATAGATTTGAGCTGTCCGGAGGTCAATTCATGCAAGAAGGCGATTTTGGAATATCGGCATAACTTCAATAAGGTAAGTATCTTGCCTAACCTCGAGTGGGGGAATTACCCCTAAGGCATTGAGTCTTATGTGGAAATTGTGTGATTTGAAAGCCGTGTACGCGAGGTAACGAGTACGTACTAAGGCTTATATGTGCAAATTTTATTGGTTTAAAGTTTTAGGCATTCTTATGTATTAAATTAGATAATTGTTGGCATTAGTAAATCCTTGAATTATCACGCCTCATTCCTTATTTGTCAAGTTTGTATTTTATATAATAACTTGGTGTTATTGTCATTTGAATTTTATGTGAATTGCGTGTGTTTGTTGATTTGATATTTTTCTTGGAATTAAATTCATGATAGAATCCTTATCTGTAAATATTTATTAAATAAATTTAAACTGAGGAGTTACTATAATTATCAAGAATTTGGATTGATGAAAGAGTTGCCCTATACTGAGTATTTTTCACCTCTGTTGATTTTTTTGAGGTTTTATATACGTTTTGTGGAGCCTTGGGCTATTTGTTGAGGAATTTATTGATTCTGCTACATATTTGGAATTTGGTTTTGGTCAGTGGCAAATTGTGATATGAATTATTGTATTGTGTTGTGGTTTAAACACTCTCCTTGATGTTATTTATGCTTCCTACCTTGCTTGTTAATGATATACATATGCTTGGTAAGGAAGAGTGTAATGCACGAAGGGTGATATCATGCCATTTGAACTATATTATCATGCGAGGGAGAATGTAAAGCACGTAGGGTGATGCCGTGCCATTTGAGAGTGTAAAGTACGAAGGGTGATGCCGTTCCATTTGAGAGTGTAAAGCACGAAGGGTGATGCCGTGCCATTTGAGTGTGTAAAGCACGAAGGGTGAAGGCATTCCATTTGAGAGTGTAAAGCACGGAGGGTGATGCCGTGCTATTTTATTTATATTATCAGGTGAGGATGAGAGTAAAAGCACGCAGGGTGATGCCGTGCAATTATTTTTATATTATCATATATTCATGGCACGAAGGGTGTTTCCGTGCAGGCGAGGACGAGAGACATACATTATATTGTGATATCGTTTTGTTGTGTATACATTCATGCTTTTATCTTGAGATGTTATTGTGAATTTTTGTTTTCTATATGACTTGTAGTCGTTGTTGCTTCATGTGTGCCTCCACTTTATTTCTTTTATTGTTATTGGCATTTCTCCCACCTAGTTGGTATTGTTATATGTATGCACGGTGAAAAAGATATAAATGCACGAAGGGTGTTACCGTGCCAATTGATTTGATCTACATATATGTATTGGGTAAGAATGAGACAAGTGCACGAAGGTATTGCCGTGCCATTTGTTGTGATACATTGAATATATTTCTCACGCCAGGAAAGTTAAATGAGGTGTCACAAGGTGACTTTTATTTGAAAGAATTATATTTGAAGGATATTTACTTGAAAGAATTATATTTGAAGGATATTTACTTGAAAGAATTATATTAGAAGGATATTTATTTGAAAGAATAATATTAGAAAGATATTTACTTGAAAGAAGTATATTTGAAAGATATTTACTTGAAAGAATTATATTAGAAGGATATTTATTTGGAAGAATTATATTAGAAAGATAATTACTTGAAAGAAGTATATTTGAAAGATATTTACTTGAAAGAATTATATTTGAAAGATATTTACTTGAAAGAATTATATTCGAAAGATATTTATTTGAAAGAATTATAATGGAAGGATATTTATTTGAAAGAAGTATATTCGAAATATATTTATTGAAAAGGATTATATTCTAGAGACTTTGATTGAAAAACTTATAGATAAAAGATGTATATTGAAAGGACTTGATTAATTGGTTGTACCTATGTTTATTATTCGTTTGAGTAATATTTTACCGTATTCCTGTTGCTTTGCTGTTTAAATCACTAGTTGATTTTTGTTGCTATCACTGTTATTTGTTTCGTATTATTTTGTATATCATATTGTAAAGGTTATTAGATTAGTGAGTGTCTTGACTGTACCTCGTCTCTACTCCACTGAGGTTAGTCTTGATACTTACTGGGTACCGACCGTGGTGTACTCATACTACACTTCTGCATATTTTTGTGCAGAGCCAGGTATTAGAGATATCGGACTCGAACAAAGTTAGAGTGGGATTGCAAGGATTCAAGGTAGAGCTGCTTGGTCGTCGCAGTTCCTTGGAGTCTTTCAATTTTATTGTACTGTTATTTATTATTCAAACAGTATTGAGTATTCGATCCTTGCGATCATTTCATGTATTAAGTTAGAGTTCATGACTCAGTACTATCAGTCTTGGGAGGTTTTTAAAATTATTTTCACTTTTGGTTTCGACAGGTGTATTAAATTATATCTTTATAAACAAATGGCTTAAATTATGATTATAATCGGTTTACTTACTCTTAGAGACTAAATGTCATCACGGTGCTTGTGGTGAGAATTTTGGGTCGTGACACCCTTACCTTTACCATAAATCTCAATAGTCTTTTTTTTTTCTTTAACTTCGTACCGAGTCAAACTATCTTATTTAAATTGAAACGGACGGAGTATTTTTTTTGGCACAGACTAAAAAATATACGTTCACATAAATTGAAATAAATAAAGTATTATATTTAGTATTTGAAATTCTAAGAATACGTTATTAAACGTTGTATAGTATATCATCTTATAAAATAAGACAGAGAAACTATTTTGTTTAGCTAACAAGATCACTTTTCGCAAATGGGGTATAGGGTATGGCTGTTTATCGGGCGGATTGGCGGTTAATTACTCTTAATGGTTTGGCTTAACGGTTATCGGCTTTTAAATGTATTAATCTGCTAGCCACCCGATAAAATATCAGGCGGATTGGTATCGGTTTAGCTCTGCCCGGGGGGTTTATCGGCCTAATTCAATCTGTATTGCGTGCATTAATTGTTTGCTGACCGCCTAGCATACAAATTCAGAATAGAAAATTATACATTGAGTCCAGACATACATGTCTGTTAACGCCTACATAAGAATGATGTAGTGTGTCATGTGTTGTACAGTGAAAGAAACTGTGGCACAACACTGCTTTTCTTCTATTAAACATAGACAGCATGCATTAGTTTAAAAAATCCAAAGTAGAGATGAACCATATACAACAGCTTAAACAATCTTGTTATAGGGTGGGAGAATAAGCTAAGCTAAGCCAAACCTGGGATCTTCTGATGCATAATACGTAAGGGTTCTGATTATTTAGGAATTAGGCGTTAGAACTTAGAGATAGAGTGCTGGAAGAAATGGAGGGGTTTTTGATATTTAATATATATATATGGATAAAAATAAATTTTATATATATATATGGAAAGCGGTAGAACCTATGCTTTAATTTGTTTGGCCCTCAAAAGGCTTCTCTTTGGAGGTGAAGGATTTCAGACTCCAATTGTCTCGTCATTAGACTTAAGATTTTAACTTGTTTTCATATTTGAGGTCAACCTCGGCCTTAGATAGACAAGACTTAAAGTAGGGTATTATCACTTTTAACACGAGTCGGAAATTATTTATATTTGATAGTCGAAAAAGTGTATAAAATTTATATAATTTTTGTATATAACATACATAATGTATATATATACAAAAAATATACAATTTTTTTTATATATTTTCACTATTATTTTTACAACGGCTATACAATATCATTTTTTCATTTAAGTTTTCACATGTAACAACATGTGAAATAGCATGTGATTGTCTAAGGATTTTCTTTTACTAATAGTGAATTTTTCATTTATAATAGCATGTTAGTTATTATTTTTACTAAATTATCAATTAATTTTATAAAATTTTAATTTTAATTTTAATTACTTAATAAATAATTTAATTTCATAAATATTTTTATACCATCGGTATATATAATTTAACCCTAAATAGAATTGGCCATTACATTCTAAGAAGAGAAATCTATCAACTCTAAGATACCTTTGAATTATTTCCTCTTGGCCACGTGTAATTTGACCTTATATAGGGGGATCTAAGTTCAAGATACTAGATAAAGTTGGAGAATTCTGTCAATACTTTAGATAACATATATAAACTTATATACCTATATTTATCTATATCTATATCTATCTATCTATCTACCTATATTATTATAAAAATATGAATATAGTATCGGTTTACAAAACAAAACTTATAATATTAAGCATAATAACTCACAATAAAAAGACATAACTCGAATTCTAGACATTTGTAATCCTATTAGTTTTAGGACATAATACTACAAGTTAGGAATTCTACCTGATTACCTTTAGGAATCCTATTAGTATAATTAATTTAGAGCATAGACATATAATACTACATGTTAGCATGTAAACCTAATACCTTTAAGAAAACGTTAGGTTTCCTATTAGTATAATTACTTTCGGGATAGAGACATAATTTAGTCATTTAACCTAATTACTTTGAGGATATACTTCTTAAGAATTTCTATTACTAATTTAATTTAAAAATGTATTATAATGTGCTATTACTAATTTAATTTGAGAATGTATTATATTGTCCAAATTTATTTAGAAAAGGGAGAGCCCATACTATTATAAAAGCACGAATACAATATTGATAGACCAAAATAGTCCTAAAGTATTAAATAGAAGAACTCATAGGAAAAGAACATAACTAAAATACCATATGTTTTGGACTACAAGACGTTCTATGTTAATTTTTTAATATTTAATATTTTAAAATTAATAAATTTTTTCTATTAAATGCTTATTAAAAATATGTAGGAAGGTTTAATAAAATAAATTTCATAAGAATCCTCCATATTGACAGTACATTACCACTCCATAATATCCAATACTAAGAAAAAATAAAAGTAATATTAAATGGACTGCATAAACTATTGAAATTGAGAAAATATATCCCCATAATATATTTTTATGTTATATTTGAACAGTTTTCCCACTCACATATGATATTTTTTAATTAATTTCTCGTGTAATATTGAAAAATATACTCAATTATTAAACAACAATTAAGAAAATATTTGAAAATATAAATGTGTGAGAAATAGAAAACATTGGTTGGTAAGAGTCAATACCACTGATAATTCTTCAAATATAAAGATCTAAAATTGGAATGTCAGATCGATCTTTTTACTCTTTGAAAAGAAAATTTATGGTGGACAGAATTATAAATATGATTAAATCTTCAAAATAAGATATTAACTAATATTAAGAATCTGAATCAACATAAAATAAATTAATTTTTGTGTTAAGACCAAATAATTAAATTTTTTAATTAATTATTTAGGAAGAGAATCCAATTCAATTATTTTTTTAATTTATCATATGAGTAAAATTATTTGTCAAGTTAAGAAACATCCTAGGGTACATAAATTTATTCCATAAAAAGAGCGTTAGAGATTAAAAAACTTACAACACAAAGTAAAAAAATGTTATTATAGTATTAAGTATCAAACTGTAACGACCCGGCCAGTCGTTTTGAGTGTATTAGCCTCGATCCCCTATTTACTGCTTTTTCCGTATCCTTTTCTGCTTATGTGACTTGCCGGGAGGTCTTGTTTTTGGTTTTGGAGTGTTTTGGGATACTTAGTCCCTAAAACGGAAGCTTAAGTCTTAGGATTTTGACCGTAGTCAGAATTGTGTGAAGCCGACTCCGAAATGGAGTTCCGTCGGTTCTTTTAGCTCCGTTGGATGATTTATTTGGACTTAAGAGCATGTCCAGATTGTGAATTTGAGGTCCGTAGCATTTTAAGGCTTGAAATGGTGAAAGTCGAATTTTTGGGAAGTTTGACCGTGGGGTTGATTTTTTGATACCGGGGTCAGATTCCGATTCTGGAAGTTAGAATAGGTCTGTAATGTTGAAGGTGACTTGTGTGTAAAATATGAGGTCAATCGGACGTGATATGGTATGGTTCGACATCATTTGTAGAATTCGGAGTTTCAAGTTCATTAATTTTGGATTGGAGGGTGATTCGTATTTTTTGTTGTTGTTTGACGTGTTTTGATGGCTCGACTAAGTTCGTATGGTGTTTTAGGACATGTTGGTATATTTGGTAGAGGTCTCGAAGGCCTCGGGTGAGTTTCGAATGCTTAACGGTTTGAATTTGGACTTAGGCAAATTGCTGAAGCTTTGAAGCTTCTGGTATAATTACACGTGCGGTGGGTGACCGCAGGTGCGGGCACGCACGTGCGTTAGGCCAAGAGCAGAAGCGGGAATTGAGGAGATGGCCAGGGGTCGCAGGTGCGAGGGAATTTCCACATCTATGAGCCAGCAGATTTGCTTAAAGCTGCGCAGATGCGGAGAGTGTGCTAGAGGGAAAGATCGTAGAAGCGAACCCTTGTCTGCAGGTGCGCACACGCAGGTGCGACCTCTTGCTCGCAGATGTAGACCCAGTTATTTTCGCACCTGCGAGGGAAATTCCCAGGTGCGGCGTCGCAGATGCGACAGTATGTCCGCAGATGCGGAAGAACTGGGCAGAAAATGGGATTTCAAGGGTTTGAGTCTCATTTTGATTTTGGGACATTGAGAGCTCGGTGTGAGGCAATGTTTCGAGGTTTCTTCGAGAAGATTGTTGGTGTAAGTGATTCTAACTCGGATTGGACTATATTTCATGAATCTATTGCTATTTTCATCATCTAATTAAGGATTTGAGTTGTAAATTTGGGGAAACAATGGCAGAAACTTCATAGGCTAAAATTTTGAGTTTTGAAAGGTGATTGAGGTTGGATTCGAGTAATTCTTGTATGGTTGGACTCGTGAGTGGATGGGTGTTCGTATTTTATAACTTTTGTCGGATTTTGAGACGTGGGCCTGGGGACCGTTTTGAGTCTATTTCGGATTTTTGCTTATAATTTCAAGGTTTTCTTGTGGAATTGATTCTTTCTTCTTTTGGCTAGATTCGGGGTGTTTGGAGATTGATTCGAGGGGGAAAGGCATTGCGGACTAGGATTTTGTGCGATTTGAGGTAAGTAACAGTTTTAAATCTGGTCTTGAGGGTATGAAACCCCGGATTATCAGATTATGTGAGTATTTGGGAGGTGACGCACATGCTAGGTGACGAGTGTGTGGGCATGGACCGTAGGAATTGAGACTTGGTCCATTCCGTGAAACTGTAAAGTTGAATAACTTGTTGCTAGCTATATGCTCTCCCTGTGTTATAGAAATTTGACTGCAAATCATGCTTAGGCTATGTGATGGTACTGTTGGGACCCGCAGAGGTCGCGTACTTATTGAATTACCTGCTAATTGTTGTCTTGTACTTAGTCATGGTTTTACTTGCGTACCATATCTCAGCCTCTTCTTGAGTCTTGTTGATACACTATGTTATATTTGTTTGGGCCGATCTTTGTGATTTTCGAGAGCCCGAGAGACTAGAGAGGTTGATGACTGAGTGAGGCCGATGGCCTGTTTGTGAGGTATTGATACTATGGCACGTGAGTTGTTCGTGCAACATGTGAGTTGTCCGTGCGAATTCACATATTGATACTATAGCACATGAGTTATCCGTGCAGCATATGAGTTGTCCGTGCAGATATAGCGCTTGGGCTGAAAGGAGCCCCTCCGGAGTCTGCACACCCCCAGTGAGCGCAGGTACCTATTGAGTGTGAGTACTGAGGGCTGAGAGCCGAGTGATTTGAGCTGTTATGACGAGTTGAGTGATTGTTGTCCTGAGAGGATGTACTTGCCTTTTCATTTGTTGATGCACTTAGTTGCTATCTGTCATTGCTGTGAAATTCTGAAAGGCTCTCTATCTGGACTACCTGAATTGTAACTGTATAAAACTGATCAGACTTAAACTACCGGATGTGAAAACATGTCTATTCGTTGTTGGAATTATTGAGGTTCATAGATTGCCTCACTTTTCAGCTGCAATTGCTTATGACTAGAGAGAGAGTGTCTAGTGCTACTTTCGACGAGGTTGTCGACATTGCTCGTCAGATTGAGAAGGTTCGCAGCCAGCAGCGAGTTGAGAGGGAGGCCAAGAAGCCTTGTGGCCAGGGTGGATTCAGCGGTGTTCCTTCTGGGGGCAGTTCCACCACTGTATGGGTCGTCCTTTCAGACATGCTTAGACGGTTCACCCAGTTCACCATGGTGCATCATCTGGCCACGGTTCACACAACTATCAGCAGGGCCAGTCTTCATTCAGTGCACTACCAGCGCAGAGTTCTCACCCTGCCTCATCAGCTCAGGTGTCTACGGGTAGTTCTTCGGGACATCAAGAGCAGCAATTTCATCAGAGGATGGGTTGTTTCGAGTGCAGAGATTTTGGTCATATTAAGAGAGATTGCCCTAGGTTGTTGGGTGGGACTTCAAAGCAGAGTTCTCGGCCGATGGCACTAGCACCAGCAGTTTTACCACCCGCCGAGCTAGCTAGTGGTGGGGTTCAGTAAGCTAGGGGTCGCCCTAGAGGGGGAGGCTGATCAGGGGGCGGCCAGGCCCATTTCTATGCTCTTTCTGCCAGACCAGATTCCATTGCTTCGGATGCTGTGATTACAGGTATTGTCTCAGTTTGCCATAGAGATGCCTCTGTATTATTTGACCCTAGTTCCACTTATTCATATGTGTCCTTGTATTTCGCTCATTATCTGGATATGCCTCGTGAGTCTCTAGTTTCATCTGTTCATGTATCCACACCAGTGGGCGATACTATCATTGTGGACCGTGTATATCGGTCATATGTGGTGACTATTGGGAGTCTGGAGACTAGAGTGGATCTCTTGTGCTTAGTATGGTCGATTTTGACCAGATTTTGGGTATACATTGGTTGTCTCCATGTCATGTTGTTCTATATTATCACGCTAAGACCGTGACGCTGGCGATGCCGGGATTGCCGAGGGTTGAGTGGAGCGGCTCCATAGATTATGTTCCTAGTAGAGTTATTCATACTTGAAGGCTCATCGGATAATTGAGAAGGGTTGCCTATCTTATCTGACCTTTGTGAGGGATGTTAGTGTAGAGACCCCTGCTATTGATTCTGTTCTGGTGGTGCGAGATTTCTCGGATGTGTTTCCTGCAGATCTATCGGGCATGTCGCCCGACAGGGATATTAATTTCGATATTGATTTGGTGCTGGGCACTCAGCCCATTTCTATTCCACCGTGCCGTATGGCACCGGCTGAGTGTAAGGATTTGAAGGAGCAGCTTCAGGAACTCCTTGATAAGGGGTTTATTTGGCTTAGCGTGTCACCTTGGGGTGCACCAGTTCTAGTTGTGAAGAAGAAGGATGGTACTATGAGAATGTGCATTGACTACAGATAGTTGAACAAGGTCACAATCAAGAACAAGTATCCTTTGTCACGTATTGATGATTTGTTTGACCAGCTTCAGGGAGCGATGGTGTTCTCCAAGATTGATTTGAGGTCAGGGTATCACCAGCTGAAGATTTGGGACACAGATATTCTTAAGACAACTTTCAGGACTCGATATGGCCATTATGAGTTTCTTGTGATGTCTTTTGGGCTGACCAACACCCCAGCAACATTCGTGCATCTGATGAACAGTGTGTTTCAGCCTTATCTTAACTCGTTCGTTATTATATTCATTGATGACATCCTGGTGTACTCTCGCAGCCGAGAGGAGCATGCCCAGCAGCTGAGGATTGTGTTATAGCGGTTGAGGAAGGAGAAGCTTTATGCAAAGTTCTCCGAGTGTGAGTTTTGTCTCAGTTCAATGGCGTTCTTGGGGCACGTGGTGTCCAGGGAGGGTATTCAGGTAGATTTGAAGAAGATAGAGGCGGTGCAGAGTTGGCCCAGACCATCCTCAACCATGGAGATTCAGAGCTTTCTTGGGTTGGTGGGCTATTATCATCTTTTTGTGGGGGGTTTCTCATCTATTGCATCGCCCTTGACCAAATTGACCCAAAAGGGTGCTCCATTCAGGTGGTCGGATGAGTGCGAGGAGAGCTTTCAGAAGCTCAAGACTGCTTTGACCACGACTCTGGTTCTAGTTCTGCCATCAGCTTTTGGTTCTTACACAGTGTATTGCGATACCTCATGGATCGGTATTGGGTGTGTTCTGATGCATGAGGGCAGAGTGATTGCATATGCTTCACACCAGTTGAAGACCCATGAGAAGAACTATCATGTACATGATCTTGAGTTAGCAGCTATTGTTCACGCCTTGAAGATTTGGCGGCACTATTTGTACGGTGTTCACTATGAGATTTACACTGATCACCAGAGTTTACATCATCTGTTCAAGCAGAAGGATCTTAACTTGCGTCAGCGGAGATGGATAGAGCTTCTTAAGGACTATGATATCACCATTCTTTACCAACCCAGGAAGGCCAATATAGTGGCCGATGCCTTGAGTCGCCGGGCTGAGAGTTTGGGGAGCTTAGCATATCTTCCAGCAGCAGAGAGGCTATTGGCATTGTATGTTCAGGCCTTAGCTAACCAGTTTGTTAGATTTGATGTTTCTAAGCCGAGTCGAGTATTGGATTATGTGGCCTCTCTGTCTTCTCGTTATGATCATATCAGGGAGCGTCAGTATGATGACCCCCATCTGTTTGTCCTTAAGGACACGTTCCAGCATGGTGATGCTAAGGAGGTCACTATCGGGGTTGAAGGTGCATTGAGGATGAAGGGCAGGCTATGTGTGCCCAATGTAGATAATTTACGTGAGTTGATTCTCAAGGAGGCTCACAGTTCGCAGTATTCTATTCACCCGGATGCCGCGAAGATGTATCAGGACTTGAGACAACGTTACTGGTAGATGAGAATGAAGAAGAACATAATGGAGTATGTATCTCGGTGCCTAAATTGCCAGCAGTTGAAGTATGAGTATCAGCGACCAGGTGGGTTTCTTTAGAAGTTTGAGATTCCGGAGTGGAAATGGGAGCGGATCACTATGGATTTTGTTGTTGGGCTTCCACGGACTCAGCGGATATTTGATGCAGTTTGGGTGATTGTGGATAGGCTGACCAAGTCAACTCATTTCATTCCTGTGATGACTACCTATTCTTCCGAGCAACTAGCTCGAGTGTGTATCCACGAGATCTTCAGGCTCTATGGCGTACCGGTATCTATCATCTCTGACCGGGGTACGCAGTTTACATCACGGTTCTAGAGGATCGTGCAACATGAATTGGGGACTCGAGTGGAGTTGAGCACAACATTTCACCCTCAGACGGTCGGACAATCCGAATGCATTATTCAGATATTAGAGGATATGCTCTATGCATGTGTGATGGAGTTTGGAGGTACGTGGGATAAGTTTTTGTCTCTAGCGGAGTTTGCTTACAATAACAATTACCAGTCGAGCATCCAGATGGCACCGTATAAGGCTCTGTATGGTAGGCGGTGTAGGTCTCCAGTGGGTTGGTTTGAGTCGGGCGAGGCTAGATTAGTGGATACAGACCTGGTTCAGGATGCTCTAGAAAAGGTTAAGATGATTCAGGATAGACTACGCACAGCCTAGTCCAAACAGAAGAGTTATGCAGATCAGAAGGTTTGTGAGGTTGCATTCATGGTTGGAGAATGGGTCTTGCTCCGAGTGTCATCCATGAAAGGTGTTATGAGGTTCGGAAAGAAGGGCAAGCTGAGCCCGTGGTTTATCGGCCCAATTGAGGTATTGCGACATGTTGGGGAGGTTGTTTATGAGCTTGCCTTGCCTCTCAGTCTAGCAGGAGTTCATCCAGTATTCCATGTTTCTATGCTCCGGAAGTACCACGACGATCCGTCTCACGTGTTGGATTTCAGCTCAGTCCAGTTGGACAAGGATCTATGTTATGTTGAGGAGCCAGTGGCTATTTTGGACAGGCAGGTCAGGAAGCTAAGGTCAAAGAACATCGCTTCCGTGAAGGTTCAGTGGAGGGGTCAGTTGGTTGAGGAGGCGACTTGGGAGACCGAGTATGATATGCGCAGCCGTTATCCTCATCTTTTCACCACTTTAGGTATGTCTCTATGCTCGTTCGGACGAACAATTATTTTAAGAGGGGGAGGATGTAACGACACGGCCAGTCATTTTGAGTGTATTAGCCTCGATCCCCTATTTACTTCTTTCCCCGTATCTGTTTCTGCATATGTAAATTGCCGGGAGGTTTTGTTTTTGGTTTTGGGGTATTTTGGGACACTTAGTCCCTAAAACGGAAGCTTAAGTCTTAGGATTTTGACCGTAGTTAGAATTGTGTGAAGACGACTCCGGAATGGAGTTCCGTCAATTCCGTTAGCTTTGTTGGGTGATTTTGGACTTAGGAATATGTCTGAGCTGTGCATTTGAGGTCTGTAGCTAATTTAGGCTTGAAATGGCGAAAGCCGAATTTTTGGAAAGTTTTACCGGGGGGTTGACTTTTTGATTCCGGGGTCGGATTCCGATTCCAAAAGTTGGAGTAGGTCCATAATGTTGAAGGTGACTTGTGTGCAATATTTGAGGTCAATCGGACGTGGTTTGGTATGGTTCAACATCATTTGTAGAATTTGGAGTTTCAAGTTCATTAAGTTTGGATTGGAGGGTGATTCGTGCTTTTTTTGTTGTTTGATGTATTTTGATGGCTCGACTACATTCGTATGGTGTTTTAGGACATGTTGGTATATTTGGTTGAGGTCTCGTAGGCCTCGGGTAAGTTTCAGATGCTTAACGATTTGAATTTGGACTTACGCAAATTCCTGAAGCTTTGAAGCTTCTGGTATATTCGCACCTGCGGTGGGTGGCTAGAAGTGCGGGCACGCACGTGCGTTAGGCTAAGCGCAGAAACAGGAATTGAGGAGATGTCCATGGATTACAGGTGCAAGGGAATTTACGCATCTGCGAGCCCGCAGATGCGCTTGAAGCTCCGCAGATGCAGAAAGTGAGCTGGAGGGAAAGATCGCATAAGTGGACCCTTGTCCGCAGGTGCGCACTTGGTGTGACCTCTTGTTCGCAGATGCGGACCCATTCACTTAAGTCATTTCTGCACCTGCAGGAGAAATTCCATAGGTACGGCGTCGCAGGTGCGGCAGTATGTCCGCAGATGTGGAAGAACTGGGCAGAAAATGGGATTTCGAGGGTTTTAGTCCCATTTCGATTTTGGGACTCTGAGAGCTCGGTGTGAGGTGCTTTTCCGAGATTTCTTCGAGAAGGTTGTTGGGGTAAGTGATTCTATCTCAAATTGGACTATATTTCATGAATCTATTGCTATTTTGCATCATCTAATTAGAGATTTGAGTTGTAAATTTGGGAGTGGATGGGTGTTCATATTTTGTGACTTTAGTCAGATTTCGAGACGTGGGCCTGAGGGCCGGTTTGAGTCTATTTCGGATCTTTTCTTATAATTTCATGTTTTTCTTGTGAAATTGATTCTTTTAGCATATATTAATTATATCGTACTGTTTGTGGCTAGATTTGGGGCGTTTGGAGATTGATTCGAGAGGAAAAGGCATTACGGAGTAGGATTTTGCGCGGTTTGAGGTAAGTAACAAGTTTAAATCTGGTCCTGATGGAATGAAACCCCGGATTATCGGATTATGTGAGTATTTTGGAGGTGACGCACATGCTAGGTGATGAGCGTGTGGGCGTGAACTGTAGGAATTGAGACTTGGTCCATTCCGTGAAACTGTAAAGTTGAATAACTTGTTGCTAGATATAAGCTCTCCCTGTGTTATAGAAATTTGACTGCAAATCATGCTTAGGATATGTGATGGTATTGTTGGGACTGCAGAGGTCACGTACTTGTTGAATTACCTGCTAATTTGTTTCTTTTACTCAGTCATGGTTTTACTTGCGTACCATATCTCAGCCTCTTCTTGATTCTTGTTGATACACTATGTTATCTTTGTTTGGGCCGATCTTTGTGATTTCCAAGAGCCCGAGAGACTAGAGTGGTTGATGACTGAGTGAGGACGAGGGTCTGCCTGTGAGGTATTGATACTATGGCACGTGAGTTGTCCGTTCAGCACTTGCGTTGTCCGCGCGGATCCACATATTGATACTATAGCACGTGAGTTATCCGTGCGGATATAGCGCTAAGGATGAAAGGAGCCCCTCCGGAGTCTGCACACCCCCAGTGACTGTAGGTACCTATTGAGTGTGAGTAATGAGGACTAAGAGACGAGTGATTTGAGATGTTGTGACGAGTTGAGTGACTGTTTCCCTGAGAGGCTGCACTTGTCTTTTCATTTTTTGATGCACTTAGTTGCTATCTGTCATTGTTGTGAAATTCCTGAAAGATTCTATATCTTGATTACCTGAACTTTAACTGTATAAAACTGATCGGACTTAAACTGCCGGATGTGAAAACATGTCTATTCTTTACTGGAATTATTAAAAATGAATTGTAATTGTATAGCTCGTCACTGCTTCTCAGTTCCTTATTTATTTATGTTACTTGCTGAGTTGATTGTACTCATGCTACACCCTGCACTTCATGCGCAGATCCAGGTGTGTTTGATCGTGGAGATCGTTGAGTTTGTGCGCGATCGAGTACCGGAGACTACGAGGTAGCTGCTAGCATTCGCAGACCTTGTCTCTCCTTCTATGTTTTCTTTCTTTTCTGTATTAATACTTAGACCCTATTTTTATTAGACTGGATATCTAGATGCTCATGACTTGGTGACACCCCGATGTTTGGGGCTATCTTTCCGCATTTTATTTTGAATTCAACTCCGGTTTGTTTTGTAAAAATTTCTGGTATGAAAAAGCTTTGAATTATCCTTTTTATGAAATATTGAAGTATTTTGAAAGGTCGGCTTGCCTAGTACTATCGATAGGCGCCATCACAACGGGTTAGAGCTTTGGGTCGAGACACAAACGGCCATACAAGTGTATGTTAAAGCACAATCAAAGCTAAATCCTAAACAAGAACAAGCTTTCAAGACTATATTATAAAGAGTCGACTCTTATGGCGGGATTATCCTTTGTAGATGCCTCCGGCGGAATCGAAACAATATTTATATGTCATGCATTACTTGCAAATGTCAAATTAAGAGGCATGATACTGTTAGCAATAATAACAAATGGTGTACCAGCAACGATTTTATTATGAGGCCATTCACTTTAGATTTGATATACCTCTTCAAACAACTGAAATAACCATCACAAATATGTCAAAGCAGAGCAACAACGCTAAATTTATAAAGAAAGCAAAATTGATAATATGGGATGAATCGCTTATGGTTAAGTGTTAAATGATCGAAACAATTGCCCCTGGAGATATATTGAATACCAGTAAACCATTTGGTGAAATATTAATGGTTGGAAGGTGATTTATGTCAAGTACTATCAATAGTTACAAAATCAACGAAAACAGAGACTGTAAAAACTAGCTTGCCAAAATTATATTTATGGCCTCAAATGAAAAAGATTCAACTGACAAAAAATATAAAGTAAGAACAGATCTATTATTCAGTAACTTCTTGCTTCGTGTTAGAAACGAAGAAGAGCATCTAATAAAAGATGATTTGGTTCTTCCAGAACACTTGGTTATCAATCCCAATTGTAATAGTAGTGCATTTAATAAGGAATATATTTCTATCAATAGATTAAAACGCAATTTGTGCAAATTGCATGATAGAAATTAAAAAGCTATCTTAGCTAGCAAAAATGAATATGTTGGTCAATTAAATAAAATGTTGATTGCTAATTTTTATGGTAAAAATAAGATATTTTTTAGTTTTTGACTCATCAGAATATGATACCAACAATTACTACCAAGAAAAATACTTAAATAATTTAATACTAAATGGCCTTCTACCACACATGTTTATTGTCAAGTTTATATTTTCTTATGTATGTCAGTGTCACCATATATGTAATAGACTAAGTTAAAATTGATCTTCCATTGCATATAGATTGATTTTGAAGAAAACTATGCCTGTCATGCTACTGAAAAACTTAGATCTGCTGAATAGCTTATTTAATAGTACATAGATGGTATATAGAAGTTTTGACAATAATGTCATTGTCACGATCCAATTTCTCCTATAGGCCGTGATGGCGTCCAACGCCGCCGCTAGGCAAGCCAACGGTGAACTAACCATGTAATTGTTATTTTTAGTAAATTTCCAAGTAGTTGAATTTCATTTATCAAGAAAATAAGGAGTAGAAAATTTAATAAAGTAAAGCGAAAGCTAATGAGTGAGCAAATGCAGTGAAAACAATGCTCCAAAATTATAAAGTTTACTAGCATGTGTTCCAAGACCTGGTGTCACAAGTATATGAGAAACTAGTAGAATATACAAAACTCCAAACTACTAGCTGAAATAGAGTAGACAGAAAATAAATGCAGAAGAGAGACTCCAAGTGCTGCAGAACGGACTCAGAAAGCAGCTCACTACTAGGCATCGGGGTAATAGGGGTGCGTGCCGGAATGACGCCAGATGCACCTACCTCCGATCCTACACGATTAGTGCAGAAGTGCAGCGTGAGTACAAAAATAATATGTACCCAGTAAGTATCCGGTCTAACCTCGAAGAAGTAGTCACGAGAGGTCGACATCGACACTTACTATGGGCTAACAATAAAATATAGGAACGCTAAACATGCATAGAATATGTGAATAATAGTATTAACACAAGAGCAACTGTGATTAAATAATTCTTTAACTAACAGTAAATTCCAAAAGTCTTCCACAAACACATACTAATTCCAAATAAATTCCGAATAAATAAATAAATTTTAACCTCTTAATTAATGAAAATAATATCATGTGTACTCGGGCTTCAAGCATTAACACGCACGATTTATGTCGAGGTCGTATGGCCCAAACCAGAATAATAAGTACACTGCCGAGGGTCGAGCGGCACGAACCATATATGCATCTATTATGCTGCCAAGGCATTCGGCCCGCTCCACAAGAAGAGAGAATACGTTATGAACAACCGATTTAAAAACTATTACAAGGCTAATACACAAGGAAGCACAATTTCTATTAATGATCAAGTAACCCACCAAAACTCACATAAGTGAAATTTGGTCTTTACAAATCCTTTATCAAGTTTCAATATATATTTAGGCACTTTAATTAACAAGTAGGGTGCAAACATTACAAGTATTTTATGGTTTGGGTCCTAAACTACCCGGACTTAAGAATAATTAGTAGCTACGTATGGACTCTTGTCACCTCGTGCGTACATAGCCCCACAATTAAAAACAAATAGTAATTTAAATTACCTATGGGGTAGATTCCCTTTTACACGGTTAGGCAAGAGACTTACCTCGTCTCAAAGCTCACTTTCCGGCCCACAAATTCACTCTAAGGCCTCAACTTGGTGCTGAACAATCCGAAGCTAGCCAAATCTTATATAAATTAATCAATATACACTCAAAGGTTAATAATTTAGGTATTAGAGTAATTACCCAACCAAAATTGGAAGATTCTTAAAATATATCCTCGGACCCACATGCCCGGATTCCGGAAATTTGCAAAGATAATTGTTACCCATAACTTCACGAACTCAAATATATAATTTTCATCTAATTTCATAATCATTTCGTGGTTAAATCTCATTTTTATCAAAACCTAGGTTTTCAACTAAACCCACAATTTCTACACTTTATATTCTAAGACTCTACCCAAAATACATGTAGTTAACTCATCTCATATAGAAATCAATTACCTCAAAGTGCTAGGTGAAAACCTCTCTTCAAAAAGCTTCAAAATCGCCCAAGGGATGAAAGAAATGAGCTAAAATTGCCTAAGTCCCGACATAAAATGAACCTCACTGCCCCAGCGATTTTCGCTTCTGCAGATCTTGGGGTGCATCTGCGACGCCGCACCTGCGGAAAATTCATCACAGGTGCGGTCCTAACCAAGGCCACAAGCCTTCGCTTCTGCGGACGGGTTCCCTCTTCTGCGGAAGTGGCGTCGCACCAGCGCTCCAGGCCTGGCCAGCCCTTCTCGCACCTGCGGCCCCTTTCATTGCAGAAGCGAGGCCGCTTCTACGAAAATTCCTCCGTTTCTGCAGGCCATAACCCACATGTCCAAAATCGCTTCTGCGATCAAAAGCTCGCACCTGCGAGCTTGCACCTACGGCCAAAATCTCGCAGGTGCGGACACACTAGAACTGGTGCACCAGTAATCCCCCAAGCCAAGTTACGAGTCTAATTCCCAATCCGATCCACACCCGAGGCCCCCGGGACCCCGTCCAATAACACTCACACATTCAACAACATAATACGGACCTGCTCGTACGCTCGAAATACCAAAATAACATCTAGAAGTATGAATCAGACGCCAAAACGCATGAATAGATTTATAAAACTCAAAAACTTCTAGAAACATTTTCACGCGTCCGATTCCCATCAAATCAACTCGGAATGACGCCAGATTTTACGTGCAACTCAAACATTATCATCCGGAACTATTATCGGGCTCGAAATCCCAAATGGACCTTGATAACAACATAACCTACCCCAAACCACATTTAAAGAACTTGAAAAACCTTCAATGTGCGAACTTTCAATATTAAGTGCCGAAACGCTCCCGCGGTCAACCAAAACCCGATCCGAAGATACGTCCAAGTCCAAAATCATAATATGAACCCATTGGGACCGTCAAATCTCGGTTCTGAGGTCGTTTACAACAAATGTTGAGCCAAGTCAAAGTTACCCCCTTTTAGCCAATATTAAGAAACTAAGTGTTCAGATTTCAACCCGAACACTTCCAAACCCGAACTAACCATCCCCGCAAGTCATAAAATAGTAAAAGCACATGCGGGAAATTTTATTTAAGGGAACAGGGTTCTAGAAAGCAAAATGACTGGTCGGGTCGTTACATTCTCCACCTCTTAAACAAACGTTCGTCCTCGAACTGGTCTAAAATCGTACTTGGAGTGCCGAATAAGGATGGATACCTACTCTGCATGTCCTCCTTGGTCTCCCATGTCACCGCCTTGACTGGTTGACCCCTCCACTGAACCTTTACCACAGAAATATTCTTGGACCTCAAATGGCGGGCCTGCCTGTCAATAATGGCAACTAGTTCCTCCTCATAACCCAGGCTCTCATCTAGCTGAACCGTGTTGTAGTCTAACATATGCGACCTGTCGACATGATACTTTCGGAGAATAGACATGTGAAAAACTAGATGAACTCTCGATAGACTAGGAGGCAAGGCAAGCTCATAAGCAACCTCCCTAACTCGTCTCAACACCTCAAATGGACCTATAAACCTTGGGCTCAACTTGCCCTTCTTGCCGAACCTAATGATTTCCTTCATCGGCGAGACTTTCAAGAGAACCTTATCATCTACAATATATGATAAATCACGCGCCTTCTGATCCGCGTAACTCGTCTGTCTGGACTGTGCTATGTGAAGTCGCTCCTAAATCAACTTTACCTTTTCCAAGGCATCATTCTCCAAATCAGTACCATATAACTTAGCCTCACTGGGCTCAAACCATCTAATGTGCGAACGGCATCACCAACCATATAAATCCTTAAATGGAGCCATCCCAATGCTGCACTAATAACTATTATTGTAAGCAAACTCAGCCAAAGGCAAGAATCGATCCCACTGGCCTCCAAAGTCAATCACACTTGCTCTGAGCATATCCTCCAAGATCTGAATCGTCCGCTCTGACTGCCCGTTGCTCAGCGGATGAAAGGCTTTGATGAGATCTATCCAGGTCCCCAACTCACTTTGTACTGCCCTCCAGAAATGCAAAGTAAACTGAGCGCCTCTATCTGATATAATGGAAACAGGCACACCATGAAACCACAAATTCTCCTGAATGTAAATCTGGGCTAATCTCTCTGAAGAATACGTGGTCACAACCGGAATGAAGTGTGCCGACTTGGTCAACCTGTCAACAATGACCCAAACTGCATCAAACTTCCTCAAGGTCCGCGGCAACCCAACTACGAAGTCAATAGTAATGCGCTCTCATTTCCACTCAGGTATAACCATTTGCTGGAGTAGGCCACCTGGCCTCTGGTGCTCATACTTAACCTACTGGCAATTTAGGCACCTCGCTACATGCTCAACTATGTCTTTCTTTATCCACCGCCACCAATAATGCTGCCTCAGATCGCGATACATCTTTGTAGCACCTAGATGAATAGAATACCGAGAATTGTGTGCCTCCTCTAGAATCTTTTCCCTCAATCTATACACATTAGGGACACATAGACGACCCTGGAGTTGCAGAACACCATCCTCACCGATGGCAACCTCCTTGGCACCACCCTGTAGTATTGTCTCTCAGAGAACCAACAAGTATGAGTCATTGTACTGACGAGCCTTGATCTGCTCAAATAGTGAAGACTGGGCAATGACGCATGCGAGAACTCAGCTGGGCTCTGAAATATCTAACCTCACAAGTCTGTTAGCCAAGGACTGAATGTCCAAAGCTAGTGGCCTCTACTCTACTGAAATAAATGCCAAACTACCCATACTCTCTGCCTTTCTGATCAAGGCATCTGCAACCCCACTTGCCTTGCCCGAATGATAAAGGATGGTAATATCATAATCTTTTAGTAACTCAAGCCATATGCGCTTCCTCAAATTGAGATCCCTCTAGTTGAGCAAATGTTGCAAGCTGCGATGATCGGTGTAAACCTCACAGGACATCCCATAAAGATAATTTCTCCAGATCTTAAAAGCATGAACTATCACGGCCAACTCCAAATTATGTACGGGGTAATTCTTCTCTTGTGACTTCAGCTGAGGTGAAGCATATGCAAAAACTCACCCCTCTTGCATTAATACACAACTAAACCCAATGCGTGAAGTGTTGCAATACACAGTATACATGCCTGAACCGGAAGGCAACACTAGCACCGGTGCTGAAGTCAATACGGTCTTTAGCTTCTGAAAGCTCGCCTCGCAATCATCGGACCATCGGAACGGAGCACCCTTCCGGGTTAATCTAGTCAAAGGTGCTGCAATAGATGAGAATCCCTCCACGAACCGACGATAATAACCTCCTAACCTCAAGAAGCTCCTGATCTCGATCGCTGTGGTAGGATGAGGCCAACTCTAAACTTCCTCGATCTTCTTGGGATCTACCTTAATACCCTCGCTTGGTATGACATGCCCCAAGAATGCCATATAATTTAACCAAAACTCAAACTTGGAGAACTTAGCATATAGCTTTTGTTCCCGCAAGGTCTGAAGTACCACTCTCAAATGTTGCTCGTGCTCCTCCATGCTACGCGAGTAGATCAAAATGTCATCAATGAAAACAATGACAAATGAATCAATATATGGCCTGAACACCTGGTTCATCAAATCCATAAATGTAGCTGGGGCATTAATCAAACCGAAGGACATCACTAGAAACTCATAGTGGCCATATCTAGTCCGGAAAGCCGTCTTCAGAACATCTGAATCCCGAATCTTCAACTGATGGTACCCCGATCTCAAGTCGATCTTAGAGAACACCCTGGCACCCTGCAACTGGTCAAACAAATCATCAATTCGTGGCAACGGGTACTTGTTCTTAATGGTAACTTTGTTCAACTGTCGGTAATCAATGCACATCCGCATAGTCCCATCTTTCTTCTTCACGAATAATACCGGTGCACCCCAAGGCGACACACTCGATTTGACGAACCCCTTTGCTAGTAACTCCTTAAGTTGTTCTTTTAATTCCTTCAACTTTTTCGGAGCCGTGTTGTACGGTGGAATAGAGATAGACTGGGTACCTGGAGCCAAATCAATACAGAAATCAATATCACGATCTGGTGGCATGCCTGGAAGATCAGAAGGAAACACATCGGAGAACTCCCGGACCACGGATAGTGAATCAATTGCCGGAGTCTCTGTAGTAGTATCCCGAACATAAGCTAGATAAGCTATAAAACCCTTCTCGACCATGTGTCGAGCCTTCAAAAAGGAGATAACCCGACTAGATGCACTGACAGACGAACCCTTCCACTCCAATCTAGGCAGCTCTGGCATAGGCAAGGTAATAGTCTTGGCATGGCAATCAAAGATGGCATGATATGGAAATAACCAGTCCATGCCCGGGATGATCTAAAAATCGGTCATATCAAGAAACATAAGATCTGCTCTAGTCTCATAACCATAAAAAGTCACAATACAGGACCGGTAGATTCGATCTATAATAACAGAATCATCCACTGGTATGGACACATAAATAGAAGTACCCAAGGACTTACGAGGAATACCTAGGAAATGAGCAAACAGAGATGAAACATATGAATAAGTAGACCCTGGATCAAATAGTACCGAAGCATCCCTACCGCAAACAGAAGTAATATATGTGATCACTGCATCTGAGGCTACTGCATCTGGTCTGGCTGGAAAGGCATAGAACCTGGCTGGAGCACTACCTGACTGGCCTCCATCTCTAAGACAGCCGCTACCCACCTGTCCTCCGCCTCTGGACGGCCGGGCGGGTGGTGTGGCAGCTGGTGCTGTAATCATAGGCTGTTGACCCTGCTGCACTACCTTGCCCCGAAGCCTGGGGTACAACCTCCTCACATGACCAAGATCCCCGAACTCGAAACAACCTCTCGGTACGGTGGACTGCTAACCTGAAGTCTGACCCTGATGGCCTGAAGGCCCAATGGAGGAACCCTAAATAGCTGGCGGGCGGTAGGAGCTCTCTAGAATGGTGCTAAAATAGGGATGCACTAGAGCACCCCGAAGAGGTGGTGATGCTGGATATATGGGCCTGCTAGACTGACCCCACACAAAATAACCTCTTCCCCCAGCCGGGGCACCACTGAAACCTCCAGAATATTGAAACCAATTATCCCTCGTCACTTGCTTTCTCCGCTGATAAACACCCTCGATCCTCCGAGCTATCTCCACAACTAGCTTGTACAAAGTCCCCATCTCAACCTCTCGGGCCATAGTGTCCTGGATACCAGAGTGCAAACCCGCACAAACCTCCGCACTCTCTCTGTATCGGTAGGAAGTATCATATGTGCATGGCGAGACAACTGAGAGAATCTCGCCTCATAGTCAGTCACCGACATCTGGTCCTGCTGGAGCTGCTCGAACTGAAATCGTAACTCTTCCCTTTGAGGGGGGGGNTAATGGTAACTTTGTTCAACTGTCGGTAATCAATGCACATCTGCATAGTCCCATCCTTCTTCTTCACGAATAACACCGGTGCACCCAAGGCGACACACTCAATTTGACAAACCCCTTTGCTAGCAACTCCTTAAGCTGTTCTTTCAATTCCTTCAACTTTTTCGGAGCCGTGTTGTATGGTGGAATAGAGATAGACTGGGTACCTGGAGCCAAATCAATACAGAAATCAATATCACGATCTGGTGGCATGCCTGGAAGATCAGAAGGAAACACATCGGAGAACTCCCGGACCACGGATAGTGAATCAATTGCCGGAGTCTCTGTAGTAGTATCCCGAACATAAGCTAGATAAGCTATAAAACCCTTCTCGACCATGTGTCGAGCCTTCAAAAAGGAGATAACCCGACTAGATGCACTGACAGACGAACCCTTCCACTCCAATCTAGGCAGCTCTGGCATAGGCAAGGTAATAGTCTTGGCATGGCAATCAAAGATGGCATGATATGGAAATAACCAGTCCATGCCCGGGATGATCTAAAAATCGGTCATATCAAGAAACATAAGATCTGCTCTAGTCTCATAACCATAAAAAGTCACAATACAGGACCGGTAGATTCGATCTATAATAACAGAATCATCCACTGGTATGGACACATAAATAGAAGTACCCAAGGACTTACGAGGAATACCTAGGAAATGAGCAAACAGAGATGAAACATATGAATAAGTAGACCCTGGATCAAATAGTACCGAAGCATCCCTACCGCAAACAGAAGTAATATATGTGATCACTGCATCTGAGGCTACTGCATCTGGTCTGGCTGGAAAGGCATAGAACCTGGCTGGAGCACTACCTGACTGGCCTCCATCTCTAAGACAGCCGCTACCCACCTGTCCTCCGCCTCTGGACGGCCGGGCGGGTGGTGTGGCAGCTGGTGCTGTAATCATAGGCTGTTGACCCTGCTGCACTACCTTGCCCCGAAGCCTGGGGTACAACCTCCTCACATGACCAAGATCCCCGAACTCGAAACAACCTCTCGGTACGGTGGACTGCTAACCTGAAGTCTGACCCTGATGGCCTGAAGGCCCAATGGAGGAACCCTAAATAGCTGGCGGGCGGTAGGAGCTCTCTAGAATGGTGCTAAAATAGGGATGCACTAGAGCACCCCGAAGAGGTGGTGATGCTGGATATATGGGCCTGCTAGACTGACCCCACACAAAATAACCTCTTCCCCCAGCCGGGGCACCACTGAAACCTCCAGAATATTGAAACCAATTATCCCTCGTCACTTGCTTTCTCCGCTGATAAACACCCTCGATCCTCCGAGCTATCTCCACAACTAGCTTGTACAAAGTCCCCATCTCAACCTCTCGGGCCATAGTGTCCTGGATACCAGAGTGCAAACCCGCACAAACCTCCGCACTCTCTCTGTATCGGTAGGAAGTATCATATGTGCATGGCGAGACAACTGAGAGAATCTCGCCTCATAGTCAGTCACCGACATCTGGTCCTGCTGGAGCTGCTCGAACTGAAATCGTAACTCTTCCCTTTGAGGGGGGGGGGATATATCTGTCCAAGAAGAGGCGTGTGAACTGGTCCCAAGTCATGGGAGGAGAACCTGCTGGTCTGTCGAGAAGATATGACTACCACCATTTATGGGCCCTGCCCTCCAGCTAAAAGATGGTAAAGTCCACCATATGGGATGCAATATCCTCATGTTGTGCAGTCTGTCCCTGCAATGGTAAATAAAGTACTGGGAGTCCTCATATCGCACACCTCCAAAGATAGGAGGGTGTAGCCTGGTCCATCTATCCAATAGCTTCTGCTGCTCGCCTGCCACAACTAGTCTAGGCTCCGGTATAGCTGCTGCAACTTGCTGAGCTCCGCCCATGGGTAATGCGCCCAGGGCCTGATATACGGCAGTTGCATACCCTGGAGTCTGGGCGGTAGGGGTCTGTGCTCCCCCTCCCGCCTGAGATGTGGTTGGGTCTACTGGAAATAAACCAGCCTGAGTCATAGAATCCATGAACCGCAGCATACGGCCCATGGCCTCCTGGAATCCCTGTGCGGACACGAAATCCACCGGGCTGGCTCTGCTGCAAGCACCTCGCCCTGCTCCTCAATAATAGGATCCTCTACTGGAGCCACTAGTGCAATAACTGGATCAAATCTAGAATGCCCTCGTCCTCTACCATGAGCTGGAGCCCTCCCTCGACCTCTGCCTCAACCTCTAGCAATAGGGGGAGCAGATCTTCCACGGTCAGGTACATCTTCCACGCACGTTCTCACCATCTACGAGAGAATAAGAGAAAGACACTTAACACAACATCAACTGCACGATAGGAGATGAAGAAAGAGTAGTTTCCTAACACCCTCTAGCCTCTCGAAGATAAGTGCGGACCTATTCGCACCTATCCGCAAGGCTCTATTAGGCCTGTTCATAACTCGTGAGACCTATGTGAACCTAATGCTCTGATACCATGTTATCACGATCCAATTTCTCATATAGGCTGTGGGGTGCCAAACGTCGCCGCTAGGCATGCCAACGATGAACTAACCATGTAATTGTTCTTTTTAGTAAATTTCCAAGTAGTTGAATTTTATTTACTAAGAAAATAAAGAGCAAAAAATTTAATAAAGTAAAGCGAAAGCTAATGAGTGAGAAAATGCAGTGAAACAAATGCTCCAAAACCATAAAGTCTACTAGCATGTGTTCCAAGACCTGGTGTCACAAGTGTATGAGAACCTAGTAGAATATACAAAACTCCAAACTACTGTCTGAAATAGAGTAGACAGAAAATAAATGCAAAAGAGAGACTTCAGATACTGCAGAATGGACTCAGAAAGCAGCTCACCACTAGGCATCGGGGTAACGGGGGTGCGCAACAGAATGACTGCCAGATGTACCTGCCTCCGATCCTACACGATTAGTGCAGAAGTGCAGCGTGAGTACATAAACAATATGTACCCAGTAAGTATCCAGTCTAACCTCGAAGAAGTAATCACGAGGGGTCGACATCGATACTTAATATGGGCTAACAATAAAATATAGGAATGTTAAATAGGCATAGAATATGTGAATTATAATATTAACATAAGAGCAACAGTGATTAAATGATTCTTTAACTAACAGTAAATTCCAAAAGTCTTCCACTAACACATACTAATTCCAAATAAATTTTGAATAAATAAATAAATTATAACCTCTCAATTCATGAAAATAAAATCATGTGTATTCGGGCTTCAAGCATTAACACGCACGATTTATGCCGAGGTCGTACGGCCCGATCCAGAATAAACAAGAGCAATAATGATTAAATGATTCTTTAACAAACAGTAAATTCCAAAAGTCTTCCACCAACACATACTAATTCCAAATAAATTTTGAATAAATAAATAATTTTTTACCTCTCAATTCATGAAAATAATAACATGTGTATTCGGGCTTCAAGCACTAACACGCACGATTTATGCCGAAGTCGTACGACCCGATCCAGAATAATGTGTACACTGCCAAGGGTCGAGCGGCATGAACCATAGATGCATCTATTATACTGCCGAAGCATTCCGCCCGCTCCACAAGAAGAGAGAATAGTCATGAACATTTGATTTAAAAACTATTACATGGCTAATATACAAAGAAGCACAATTTCTATTAATGGTCAAGTAACCCGCCAAAACTCACATAAGTTAAATTCGAACTTTACAAATCCTTTATCAAGTTTCAATATAAATTTAGGCACTTTAATTAACAAGTAGGATGCAAACATTATAAGTATTTCATGATTTGGGTCCTAAACTACCCGGACTTAAGCATAATTAGTTGCTACGCACGGACTCTCGTCACCTCGTGCATTCGTAGCCCCTACAATTAGAAGTAAATAGTAATTTAAATCACCAATGGGATAAATTCTCTCTTACAAGGTTAAGCAAAAGACTTACCTCGTCTCAAAGCTCACTATCCGGCCCACAAATTCACTCTAAGGCCTCAACTTGGGGCTGAACAATCCGAAGGTAGCCAAATATTATATAAATTAATCAGTATGAAATCAAAAGTTAATAATTGAGCTATTAGATTAATTACGCAACCCAAATTGGAAGATTTTTAAATTTTATCCTCGGACCCACGTGCTCGGATTCCGAAAATTCGCGAAGATAAGTGTTACTCATAACCTCATGAATTCAAATATGTAACTTTTACCCAATTTCATAATTATTTTCGTGGTTAAATCCCATTTTTATCAAAACATAGGTTTTTCAACTAAACCCACAATTTGTACACTATATGCTAAGAATTTACCCAAAATACATGTATTAAACTCATCTCATATAGAAATCACTTACCTCAAAGTGCTAGGTTAAAACCCCTCTTCAAAAAGCTTCAAAATCGCCCGAGGGATGATAGAAATGAGCTACAATTGCCTAAGTCCCGACATTAAATGAACTTCACTGCCCCATAGATTTTTGCTTCTGCGGATCCTGGGGCGCATCTGCGGCGCCGCACCTGCGAAAAATCTATAGCAGGTGCGGTACTAGCTCAGGCCACAGGCCTTCACTTCTGCGGACGGGCTCCCGCTTCTGCGGAAGCGGCATCGCACCTGCGCTCCAGGCCTGGCCAGCCCTTCTCGCACCTGCGGCCCCTTTCATCGCAGAAGTGAGGCCGCTTCTGCGGGCCATAGACCACATGTCCAAAACCGCTTCTACGAAAATCTCGCAGGTGCGGACGCACCAGAACTGGTGCACCAGCAGTCCCCCAAGCCAAATTCCGATTTTGATTCCCAATCTGATCCATACTCGAGTCCCCCGGAACTCCATCCAATTACACTCACACATCCAACAACATAATACGGACCCGCTTGCACGCTCAAAATACCAAAATAACATATATAAGTACGAATCAGACGCCAAAACACATGAATCAAATTATAAAATTCAAAAACTTCTACAACCACTTTCGTGCGTCCGATTCCCATCAAATCAACTCAGAATGACGCCAAAATTTGCGTGCAAGTCACAAATTACCACTCGAAATTATTCCCGGGCTTGGAATCGCAAACGAACCTAGATAACACCAAAACCTACTCCAAACCAAATTTAAAGAACTTAAAAAACCTTCAATGTGCCAACTTTCAATATTAAGTGCTGAAACGCTCTCGTGTCATCCAAAACCTGATCCGAGCATACGTCCAAGTCCAAAATCATCATACAAACCTATTGGGACCGTCAAATGCCGGTTCTGAGGTCGTTTGCAATAAATGTTGACCCAAGTCAAACTTACCCCTTTTTAGCCAATATTAAGGAACTAAGTGTTCCGATTTTAACCCCAACCCTTTCAAACCCGAACTAACCATCCCCGCAAGTCATAAAACAGTCAAAGCACATACAAGGAGTCGTATTTAAGGGAACGGGGTTCTAGAAAGCAAAATGACCGGTCGGGTCGTTACAGTCATACATGCAAAAATTATGATATTTGTCAATGTGCTTCTAAGTATATTTTTATTCCCGAATTCAACTTTCATATTCCAAACCTAAAGAATATCCATTTAAAAGTTTATGAAAATAATTTTCGGTGTGCTTATGTTTTGCAATTATAATAAATAAAACACAAGGACAAACATCTAAATATTGGACTATAATTATCACAATATATTTTCTTGCACGAACAACTATATGCCGCACTTTCAAGAGGAATATCATGATCGACAACAAGAGTTCTGGTTATGTCAGAGCAACAAAAGCATCAGAAGGAAATATACACAAGAAAATCATCTACAAAGAAGTGTTCAGTAAGATACCATCAAATTAAATACTTTTAAACTATAATACATAATTATCTAACTAACATGACTAAATTGATTATTTGTGTAAGTTCTGATGATGTCCTTTTATTTTGAATTCACATATTATGCTATTGTAATAATATTGTTTGGCTTTCAAATGATTTAAATGGTTAAACCATCACGTGTCATTATTAACATGCAACGCACGTTTATAGATACTAGTACAATATTAAAAGCACGAAACTCGTAGCGAAATATCGTTAACCTTTTTTACTCTTTAAAAATAGATTTCACACTAGATAAAATAGTCATTTGATTATTTCTCTAATATTAGAAAAATAAATAGTCAAGTAATAGTTTCCTAATATCTAGGAATTCGATACCAACTAGACTTATGTATTAAATATTTTCTTATTTGAACTATGTAATATAACAAATTAGTAAAAGAAAAATAATAACAAAGAAAAATCACAATATTTTGTGAAGTAGTCATTTACTACATTTACGTTTTGGGAGTTATTTTGTTTGTCATACATTCAACAATTAATTCCTTAAAAAATTAGGTAATTTAGGTAAACGTTTTGAGTATTTTCAATTCCTTTTAGGTTTAGGAGTTTTTTTATTTGTCATAAGTTATAAAAACTTTGAGTGCTTTGACCTCTTTCTAGGTTTAGAAATCTTTTTATAAAAAAAATAATCGATAAATTCATTGTAAGAAAAATATTACTAACTGTGACCTTGCACATGCAAATCTAAATCTCACACAATACACGACATCTATCATGCCATCATATGAAAAGTACGAGAATCTCATAATCAAATCTAAGTCACAAGCAGAATACATACTCAATTAACCAGGAACTTTCTATTTAATCTCATCCCGTAGAACATCACAATACTCAACATGCTCCTCACGCCAGTAGGAAGATCCGTCTCAAACCGTGGTAGAAATCATCGAGAATACCTTGAAATCTATTTTCACATAACCAAGATACGCAGGTCGCCAAACCCAAGATTATTGCCGGAAAAAACACATGTAGAAACTCACCACATCATAAGTACCCAAAGAACTGATCATATTCATTACTCTGCTGATCCAACCTACTACCAAGCGGTCTTATTTTCTCCGGGTTCCTTCCAAATTACCCTAAAGTTAACACTCATCCTCGTCGTAATACGATGATCCTTAACCAAAACTCACCCCACAATATCCTAGAATAAAACCACACTGCCCTAAGGCTCATAAGCCGATGTATTCCCTCTTAAGCACCCCAAAAGTACCACAACCGAGACACTCACTCTAAAGAGACCATCTGTGAATTTAAAACTATTTCTTTCACCCTCTTGATACTGAAATGTAGAATCCATAGTGATACAGAAACACTACGAGTCCCGACACCATCAGTTGCAAATCCCAGATGCTAGCCATATACCGGTCCAGAAAATTCTCAATTGCTGCATATAAATCTTGAACCCATTAGACCCTTCTCAAGAGTCCTCCACTCTGCTCAAGTCTCAATTGCACCACCCAAACAGGCCGAACTACCTATGCTCAATTATCACAACAACTCCCCAACGAAGAAATCCTGCCTTAACGTAACCAAGCAAATTCATACATTGTGCGCACTACATCCATCACGAATAAAAACTCAACTTATTCCATGAGCTCCATATACCCATAAAGTATAACATAACCCATATCCAGAAATTGCTTTATGCTGGTATCGGTTTAGCTCTGCCCAGGGGGTTTATCGGCCTAATTCAATCTATATTGCGTGTATTAATTGTTTGCTGACCGCCTAGCATACAAATTCAGAATAGAAAATTATACATTGAGTCCAGACATACATGTCTGTTAACACCTACATAAGAATGATGTAGTGTGTCATGTGTTGTAGAGTGAAAAAAGCTGTGGCACAGCACTGCTTTTCTTTTATTAAACATAGACAGCATGCATTAGTTTAAAAAACCCGAAGTAGAGATGAACCATAGACAACAGCTTAAACAATCTTGTTGTAGGGTGGGAGAATAAGCTAAGCTAAGCCAAACCTGGGATCTTCTGATGCATAATACGTAAGGGTTCTGATTATTTAGGAATTAGGCGTTAGAACTTAGAGATAGAGTACTGGAAGAAGTGGAGGGGTTTTTGATATTTAATATATATATATATGGATAAAAATAAATTATATATATATATATATATATATGGAAAGCGTTAGAACCTATGCTTTAATTTGTTTGGCCCTCAAAAGGCTTCTCATTGGAGGTGAAGGATTTCAGACTCCAATTGTCTCGTCATTAGACTTAAGATTTTAACTTGTTTTCATATTTGAGGTCAACCTCGGCCTTATTATACAAGACTTAAAAGTAGGGTATTATCACTTTTAGCACGCGCCGAAAATTATTTATATTTGATAGTCGAAAAAGTGTATAGAATTTATATAATTTTTGTATATAACATACATAATGTATATATATACAAAAAATATACAATTTTTATATATGTTTTCGCTATTATTTTTACAACGGCTATACAATGTCATTTTTCCATTTAAGTTTTCAAATGTAACAACATGTGAAATAGCATGTGATTGTCTAAGGATTTTCTTTTACTATTAGTGAAATTTTCATTTATAATAGCATGTTAATTATTATTTTTACTAAATTATCAATTAATTTTATAAAATTTTAATTTTAATTACTTAATAAATAACTTAATTTCATAAATATTTTTATACCATCAGTATATATAACTTAACCCTAAGTAGAATTGGCCATTACATTCTAAGAAGAGAAATCTATCAACTCTAAGATACCTTTGAATTATTTCCTCTTGGCCACGTGTAATTTGACCTTATATAGGGGGATCTAAGTTCAAGATACTAGATAAAGTTGGAGAATTCTGTCAATACTTTAGATAACATATATAAAATTATATACCTATATTTATCTATATCTATATCTATCTATCTATCTATCTATCTATATTATTATAAAAATATGAATATAATATCGGTTTACAAAAAACAAANATAAAAGCATGAATATAATGTCGGTTTACAAAAATAACCTTATAATATTAAGCATAATAACTCACAATAAAAGGACATAATCGGAATTCTAGACATCTGTAATCCTATTAGTTTTAGGATATAATACTACAAGTTAGGAATCCTACATGATTACCTTTAGGAATCATATTAGTATAATTAATTTAGAGCATAGACATATAATACTACATGTTAGCATGTAAACCTAATACTTTTAGGAACACGTTAAGTTTCTCATTAGTATAATTGCTTTTGGGATAGAGACATATTTTTAGTCATGTGATCCTATTACCTTTAGGATATACTTCTTAAAAATTTCTATTACTAATTTAATTTAAAAATGTATTATAATGTGCTATTACTAATTTAATTTGAGAATGTATTATATTGTCCAAATTTATTTAGAAAAGGGAGAGCCTATACTATTATAAAAGCACGAATACAATATTGATAGACCAAAATAGTCCTAAAGTATTAAATAGAAGAACTCATAGGAAAAGAACATAACTAAAATACCATATTTTTTTGGACTACAAGACGTTCTATGTTAATTTTTTAATATTTAATATTTTAAAATTAATAAATTTTGTCTATTAAATTCTTATTAAAAATATGTAGGAAGGTTTAATAAAATAAATTTCATAAGAATTCTCCATATTGACAGTACATTACCACTCCATAATATCCAATACTAAGAGAAAATAAAAGTAATATTAAATGGACTGCATAAACTATTGAAATTGAGAAAATATATCCCCATAATATATTTTTATGTTATATTTGAACAGTTTTCCCACTCACATATGATATTTTTTAATTAATTTCTCGTGTAATATTGAAAAATATACTCAATTATTAAACAACAACTAAGAAAATATTTGAAAATATAAATGCGTGAGAAATAGAAAACAATGGTTGGTAAGAGTCAATACCACTGATAATTCTTCAAATATAAAGATCTAAAATTGGAATGTCAGATCGATCTTTTTACTCTTTGAAAAGAAAATTTATGGTGGACAGAATTATAAATATGATTAAATCTTCAAAATAAGATATTAACTAATATTAAGAATCTGAATCAACATAAAATAAATTAATTTTTGTGTTAAGACCAAATAATTAAATCTTTTAATTAATTATTTAGGAACAGAATCCAATTTAATTATTTTTTAAATTTATCATATGAGTAAAATTATTTGTCAAGTTAAGAAACATCCTAGGGTACATAAATTTATTCCATAAAAAGAGCGTTAGAGATTAAAAAACTTACAACACAAAGTAAAAAATGTTATTATAGTATTAAGAATCAAACTGTAACGACCCGGCCGGTCGTTTTGAGTGTATTAGCATCGATCCCCTATTTACTGCTTTTCTCGTATCCTTTTCTGCTTATGTGACTTGCCGGGAGGTCTTGTTTTTGGTTTTGGAGTGCTTTGGGATACTTAGTCCCTAAAACGGAAGCTTAAATCTTAGGATTTTGACCGTAGTCAGAATTGTGTGCAGACGACTCCGAAATGGAGTTCCGTCGGTTCTTTTAGCTCTGTGGGGTGATTTTTTTGGACTTAAGAGGGTGTCCAGATTGTGAATTTGAGGTCCGTAGCATTTTAAGGCTTGAAATGGCGAAAGTCGAATTTTTGGGAAGTTTGACCGTGGGGTTGATTTTTTGATACCGGGGTCAGATTCCGATTCTGGAAGTTGGAGTAGGTCTGTAATGTTGAAGGTGACTTGTGTGTAAAATTTGAGGTCGATCGGACGTGATTTGGTATGGTTCGACATCATTTGTAGAATTCGGAGTTTCAAGTTCATTAATTTTTGATTGGAGGGTGATTCGTGTTTTTTATTGTTGTTTGACGTGTTTGATGGCTCGACTAAGTTTGTATGATGTTTTAGGACATTCTGGTATATTTGGTAGAGGTCTCGAAGGCCTCGGGTGAGTTTCGGATGCTTAACGGTTTGAATTTGGACTTAGGCAAATTGCTGAAGCTTTGAAGCTTCTGGTATAATCGCACGTGCGGTGGGTGACCGCAGGTGTGGGCATGCACGTGCATTAGGCCAAGCGCAGAAGCGGGAATTGAGGAGATGGCCAGGGGTCACAGGTGCGAGGAAATTTCCACATCTACGAGCCAGCAGATTTGCTTGAAGCTCCGCAAATGCGGAGAGTGTGCTGGAGGGAAAGATTGTAGAAGCGGACCCTTGTCTGCAGGTGCGCACACGCAGGTGCGACCTCTTGCTCGCAGATGCAGACCCAGTTATTTCCGCACCTGCGAGGGAAATTCCCAGGTGCGGCATCGCAGATGCGACAGTGTGTCCGCAGATGCGGAAGAACTGGGCAGAAAATGGGATTTCGAGGGTTTGAGTCTCATTTTGATGTTGGGATATTGAGAGCTCGGTGTGAGGCAATGTTTCGAGGTTTCTTCGAGAAGATTGTTGGGGTAAGTGATTCTAACTCGAATTGGACTATATTTCATGAATCTATTGCTATTTTCATCATCTAATTAAGGATTTGAGTTGTAAATTTGGGGAAAACATGGTAGAAACTTCATAGGCTAAAATTTTGAGTTTTGAAAGGTGATTTGAGGTTGGATTCGAGTAATGCTTGTATGGTTGTACTCGTGAGTGAATGGGTGTTCGTATTTTATGACTTTTGTCAGATTTCGAGACGTGGGCCTGGGGACCGTTTTGAGTCTATTTCGGAGTTTTGCTTATAATTTCAAGGTTTTCTTGTGGAATTGATTCTTTTAGCCTATATTAATTATATCGTACTGCTTGTGGCTAGATTCGGGGTATTTGGAGATTGATTCGAGGGGGAAAGGCATTGCGGACTAGGATGTTGTGCGATTTGAGGTAAGTAACAGTTTTAAATCTGGTCCTGAGGGTATGAAACCCCGGATTATCAGATTATGTGATTATTTTGGAGGTGACGCACATGCTAGGTGACGAGCGTGTGGGCATGCACCGTAGGAATTGAGACTTGGTCCATTCCGTGAAACTGTAAAGTTGAATAACTTGTTGCTAGCTATATGCTCTCCCTGTGTTATAGAAATTTGACTGCAAATCATGCTTAGGCTATGTGATGGTACTGTTGGGACCCGCAGAGGTCGCGTACTTATTGAATTACCTGCTAATTATTATCTTGTACTTAGTCATGGTTTTACTTGCGTACCATATCTCAGCCTCTTCTTGAGTCTTGTTGATACACTATGTTATATTTGTTTGGGCCGATCTTTGTGATTTTCGAGAGCCCGAGAGACTAGAGAGGTTGATGACTGAGTGAGGCTGAGGGCCTGTTTGTGAGGTATTGATACTATGGCACGTGAGTTGTTCGTGCAACATGTGAGTTGTCCGTGCGAATCCACATATTGATACTATAGCACGTGAGTTATCTGTGCAGCATATGAGTTGTCCGTGCAGATATAGCGCTTGGGCTCAAAGGAGCCCCTCCGGAGTCTGCACACCCCCAGTGAGCGCAGGTACCTATTGAGTGTGAGTACTGAGGGCTGAGAGCCGAGTGATTTGAGATGTTGTGACGAGTTGAGTGATTGTTGCCCTGAAAGGATGTACTTGCCTTTTCATTTGTTGATGCACTTAGTTGCTATCTGTCATTGCTGTGAAATTCTGAAAGGCTCTCTATCTGGACTACCTGAACTGTAACTGTATAAAACTGATCAGACTTAAACTACCGGATGTGAAAACATGTCTATTCTTTGTTGGAATTATTGAGGTTCATAGATTGCCTCACTTTTCAGCTGCAATTGCTTATGACTAGAGAGAGAGTGTCTGGTGCTACTTTCGATGAGGTTGTCGACATTGCTCGTCAGATTGAGAAGGTTCGCAGCCAGCAGCGGGTTGAGAGGGAGGCCAAGAGGCCTTGTGGCCAGGGTGGATTCAGCGGTGTTCCTTCTGGGGGCAGTTCCACCACGGTAGGGGTCGTCCTTTCAGACATGCTTAGACGGCTCACCCAGTTCACCATGGTGCATCATCTGGCCACGGTTCACACAACTATCAGCAGGGCCAGTCTTCATTCAGTGCACTACCAGCGCAGAGTTCTCACCTTGTCTCATCAGCTCAGGTGTCTACGGATAGTTCTTCGGGGCATCAAGAGCAGCAATTTCATCAGAGGATGGGTTGTTTCGAGTGCAGAGATTTTGGTCATATTAAGAGAGATTGCCCTAGGTTGTTGGGTGGGACTTCAAAGAAGAGTTCTCGGCCGATGGCACCAGCACCAGCAGCTTCACCACCCGCCGAGCTAGCTAGGGGTGGGGTTCAGTCAGCTAGGGGTCGCCCTAGAGGGGGAGGCTGATCAGGGGGCGGCCAGGCCCATTTCTATGCTCTTTCTGCCAGACCAGATTCCATTGCTTCGGATGATGTGATTACAGGTATTGTCTCAGTTTGCCATAGAGATGCCTCTGTATTATTTGACCCTAGTTCCACTTATTCATATGTGTCCTTGTATTTCGCTCATTATCTGGATATGCCTCGTGAGTCTCTAGTTTTATCTGTTCATGTATCCATACCAGTGGGCAATACTATCATTGTGGACCGTGTATATCGGTTCATATGTGGTGACTATTGGGAGTCTGGAGACTAGAGTGGATCTTTTGTGCTTAGTATGGTCGATTTTGACCTGATTTTGGGTATGCATTGGTTGTCTCCATGTCATGTTGTTCTAGATTATCACGCTAAGACCGTGACGCTGGCGATGCCGGGATTGCCGAGGGTTGAGTGGAGCGGCTCCATAGATTATGTTCCTAGTAGAGTTATTCATACTTGAAGGCTCATCGGATAATTGAGAAGGGTTGCCTATCTTATCTGACCTTTGTGAGGGATGTTAGTGTAGAGACCCCTGCTATTGATTCTGTTCTGGTGGTGCGAGATTTCTCGGATGTGTTTCCTGCAGATCTATCGGGCATGTCGCCCGACAGGGATATTAATTTCGATATTGATTTGGTGCTGGGCACTCAGCCCATTTCTATTCCACCGTGCCGTATGGCACCGGCTGAGTGTAAGGATTTGAAGGAGCAGCTTCAGGAACTCCTTGATAAGGGGTTTATTTGGCTTAGCGTGTCACCTTGGGGTGCACCAGTTCTAGTTGTGAAGAAGAAGGATGGTACTATGAGAATGTGCATTGACTACAGATAGTTGAACAAGGTCACAATCAAGAACAAGTATCCTTTGTCATGTATTGATGATTTGTTTGACCAACTTCAGGGAGCGATGGTGTTCTCCAAGATTGATTTGAGGTCAGGGTATCACCAGCTGAAGATTTGAGACACAGATATTCTTAAGACAACTTTCAGGACTCGATATGGCCATTATGAGTTCCTTGTGATGTCTTTTTGGCTGACCAACACCCCAGCAACATTCGTGCATCTGATGAACAGTGTGTTTCAGCCTTATCTTAACTCGTTCGTTATTATATTCATTGATGACATCCTGGTGTACTCTCGCAGCCGAGAGGAGCATGCCCAGCAGCTGAGGATTGTGTTATAGCGGTTGAGGAAGGAGAAGCTTTATGCAAAGTTCTCCAAGTGTGAGTTTTGTCTCAGTTCAATGGCGTTCTTGGGGCACGTGGTGTCCAGGGAGGGTATTCAGGTAGATTCGAAGAAGATAGAGGCGGTGCAGAGTTGGCCCAGACCATCCTCAACCACGGAGATTCAGAGCTTTCTTGGGTTGGTGGGCTATTACCATCTTTTTGTGGGGGGTTTCTCATCTATTGCATCGCCCTTGACCAAATTGACCCAAAAGGGTGCTCCATTCAGGTGGTCGGATGAGTGCGAGGAGAGCTTTCAGAAGCTCGAGACGGTTTTGACCACGACTCTGGTTCTAGTTCTGCCATCAGCTTTTGGTTCTTACACAGTGTATTGTGATACCTTGTGGATCGGTATTGGGTGTGTTCTGATGCATGAGGGCAGAGTGATTGCATATGTTTCACGCCAGTTGAAGACCCATAAGAAGAACTATCATGTACATGATCTTGAGTTAGCAGCTATTGTTCACGCCTTGAAGATTTGGCGGCACTATTTGTACAGTGTTCATTGTGAGATTTACACTGATCACCAGAGTTCACATCATCTGTTCAAGCAGAAGGATCTTAACTTGCGTCAGCGGAGATGGTTGGAGCTTCTTAAGGACTATGATATCACCATTCTTTACCACCCCAGGAAGGCCAATATGATGGCCGTTGCCTTGAGTCGACGGGCTGAGAGTTTGGGGAGCTTAGCATATCTTCCAGCAGCAGAGAGGCTGTTGGCATTGTATCTTCAGGCCTTAGCTAGCTAGTTTGTTAGATTTGATGTTTCTGAGCCGAGTCGAGTATTGGATTATGTGGCCTCTCTGTCTTCTCGTTATGATCGTATCAGGGAGCGTCGGTATGATGACCCCCATCTGTTTGTCCTTAAGGGCACGTTCTAGCATGGGGATACTAAGGAGGTCACCATCGGGGTTGAAGGTGCATTGAGGATGAAGGGCTGGCTATGTGTGCCCAATGTAGACAATTTGCGTGAGTTGATTCTCCAGGAGGCTCACAGTTCGCAGTATTCTATTCACCTGGTTGCCGCGAAGATGTATCAGGACTTGAGACAACGTTACTGGTGGAGGAGAATGAAGAAGAAAATAATGAAGTATGTATCTCGGTGCCTAAATTGTCAGCAGTTGAAGTATGAGTATCACCGACCAGGTGGGTTTCTTTAGAAGTTAGAGATTCCGGAGTGGAAATGGGAGCGGATCACTATGGATTTTGTTGTTGGGCTTCCACAGACTCAGCGGATATTTGATGCAGTTTGGGTGATTGTGGATAGGCTGACCAAGTCAGCTCATTTCATTTCTGTGATGACTACCTATTCTTCCGAGCAACTGGCTCGAGTGTATATCCACGAGATCTTCAGGCTCTATGGCGTACTAGTATCTATCATCTCTGACCGGGGTACGCAGTTTACATCACGGTTTTGGAGGATCGTGCAACATGAATTGGGGACTTGAGTGGAGTTGAGTACAACATTTCACCCTCAGACGGTCGGACAATCCGAGTGCATTATTCAGATATTAGAGGATATGCTCTGTGCGTGTGTGATGGAGTTTGGAGGTTCGTGGGATCAGTTCTTGTCTCTAGCGGAGTTTGCTTACAATAACAGTTACCAGTCAAGCATCCAGATGCCACCGTATAAGGGTCTGTATGGTAGGCGGTGTAGGTCTCCAGTGGGTTGGTTTGAGTCGGGCGAGGCTTGATTAGTGGGTACAGACCTGGTTCAGGATGCTCTAGAAAAGGTTAAGATGATTCAGGATAGACTACGCACAGCCTAGTCCAAACAGAAGAGTTATACGGATCAGAAGGTTTGTGAGGTTGCATTCATGGTTGGAGAATGGGTCTTGCTCCGAGTGTCATCCATGAAAGGTGTTATGAGGTTCGGAAAGAAGGGCAAGCTGAGCCCGTGGTTTATTGGCCCAATTGAGGTATTGCGACGTGTTGGGGAGGTTGCTTATGAGCTTGCCTTGCCTCTCAGTCTAGCAGGAGTTCATCCAATATTCCATGTTTCTATGCTCCGGAAGTACCACGGCGATCCGTCTCACGTGTTGGATTTCAGCTCAGTCCAGTTGGACAAGGATCTATGTTATGTTGAGGAGCCAGTGGCTATTTTGGACAGGCAGGTCAGGAAGCTAAGGTCAAAGAATATCGCTTCCGTGAAGGTTCAGTGGAGGGGTCAGCTGGTTGAGGAGGCGACTTGGGAGACCGAGCATGATATGCGCAGCCGTTATCCTCATCTTTTCACCACTTCAGGTGTGTCTCTATGCTCGTTCGGACGAACAATTATTTTAAGAGGGGGAGGATGTAACGACACGGCCAGTCATTTTGAGTGTATTAGCCTCGATCCCCTATTTACTTCTTTCCCCGTATCTGTTTCTCCTAATGTAAATTGCCGGGAGGTTTTGTTTTTGGTTTCGGAGTGTTTTGGGACACTTAGTCCCTAAAATGGAAGCTTAAGTCTTAGGATTTTGACCGTAGTTAGAATTGTGTGAAGACGACTCCGGAATGGAGTTCCGTCAATTCCGTTAGGTTCGTTGGGTGATTTTGGACTTAGGAATGTGTCTGAGCTGTGCATTTGATGTCTGTAGCTAATTTAGGCTTGAAATGGCGAAAGCCAAACTTTTGGAAAGTTTTACCGGGGGGTTGACTTTTTGATTCCGGGGTCGGATTCCGATTCCAAAAGTTCGAGTAGGTCCGTAATGTTGAAGGTGACTTGTGTGCAAAATTTGAGGTCAATCGGACGTGGTTTGGTATGGTTTGACATAGTTTGTAGAATTTGGAGTTTCAAGTTCATTAAGTTGGGATTGGAGTGTGATTCGTGTTTCGTTTGTTGTTTGATGTGTTTTTATGGCTCGACTACGTTCGTATTGTGTTTTAGGACATGTTGGTATATTTGGTTGAGGTCTCAGAGGCCTCGGATGAGTTTCAGATGCTTAACGATTTGAATTTAGACTTAGGCAAATTGCTGAAGCTTTGAAGCTTCTGGTATATTCGCACCTGCGGTGGGTGGCTGGAAGAACGGGCACGCACGTGCGTTAGGCTAAGCGTAGAAACAGGAATTGAGGAGATGTCCATGGGTTCCAGGTGCAAGGGAATTTACGCATCTACGAGCCCGCAGATGCGCTTGAAGCTCCGCAGATGCAGAGAGTGAGCTGGAGGGAAAGATCGCATAAGCGGACCCTTGTCCGCAGGTGCGCACTTGGTGCGACCTCTTATTCGCAGATGCGGACCCATTCACTTAAGTCATTTCTGCACATGCGGGAGAAATTCCACAGGTGCGGCGTCACAAGTGTGGCAGTATGTTCGCAAATGTGGAAGAACTGTGCAAAAAATGGGATTTCGAGGGTTTGAGTCCCATTTCGATTTTGGGACTTTGAGAGCTCGGTATGAGGCGATTTTCCGAGATTTCTTCGAGAAGGTTGTTGGGGTAAGTGATTCTATCTCGAATTGGACTATATTGCATGAATCTATTGCTATTTGGCATCATCTAATTAGAGATTTGAGTTGTAAATTTGGGAAACAAATGGTAGAAACTTCATAGGCTAAAATTTCAAGTTTTGGAAGGTGATGTGAGGTTGGATTCGAGTAATTCTTGTATGGTTGGACTCATGAGTGGATGGGTGTTCATATTTTGTGACTTTTGTCGGATTTCGAGACGTGGGCCCGAGGGCCGGTTTGAGTCTATTTCAGATCTTTTCTTATAATTTCGTGTTTTTCTTGTGAAATTGATTCTTTTAGCCTATATTAATTATATCGTATTGCTTGTGGCTAGATTTGGGGCGTTTGGAGATGGATTCGAGGGGAAAAGGCATTGCGGAGTAGGATTTTGTGCGGTTTGAGGTAAGTAACAAGTTTAAATCTGGTCCTGATGGAATGAAACCCCGGATTATCGGATTATGTGAGTATTTTGGAGGTGACGCACATGCTAGGTGATGAGCGTGTGGGCATGCACTGTAGGAATTCAGACTTGGTCCATTCCGTGAAACTGTAAAGTTGAATAACTTGTTGCTAGATATAAGCTCTCCCTGTGTTATAGAAATTTGACTGCAAATCATGCTTAGGATATGTGATGGTATTGTTGGGACTGCAGAGGTCACGTACTTGCTGAATTACCTGCTAATTTGTTTCTTTTACTCAGTCATGGTTTTACTTGCGTACCATATCTCAGCCTCTTCTTGATTCTTGTTGATACACTATGTTATCTTTGTTTGGGCCGATCTTTGTGATTTCCAAGAGCCCGAGAGACTAGAGAGGTTGATGACTGAGTGAGGACGAGGGTCTGCCTGTGAGGTATTGATACTATAGCACGTGAGTTGTCCGTTCAGCACTTAAGTTATCCGCACGGATCCACATATTGATACTATAGCACGTGAGTTGTCCGTGCGGATATAGCACTAGGGATGAAAGGAGCCCCTCCGGAGTCTGCACACCCCCAGTGAGTGCAGGTACCTATTGAGTGTGAGTAATGAGGACTAAGTGCCGAGTGATTTGAGATGTTGTGACGAGTTGAGTGACTGTTGCCCTGAGAGGCTGTACTTGTTTTTTCATTTTTTGATGCACTTATTTGCTATCTGTCAATGTTGTGAAATCCCTGAAAGATTCTATATCTTGATTACCTGAACTTTAACTGTATAAAACTGATCGGACTTAAACTGCCGGATGTGAAAACATGTCTATTCTTTACTGGAATTATTAAAAATGAATTGTAATTGTATAGCTCGTCACTGCTTCTCAGTTCCATATTTATTTATGTTACTTGCTGACTTGGTTGTACTCATGCTACACCCTGCACTTCATGCGCAGATCCAGGTGTGTTTGATCATGGAGGTCGTTGAGTTTGTGCGCGATCGAGTACCGGAGACTACGAGGTAGCTGCCAGCGTTCGCATACCTTGTCTCTCCTTCTATGTTTTCTTTCTTTTCTGTATTGATGCTTAGACCTTATTTTTATTAGACTGGATATCCAGATGCTCATGACTTGGTGACACCCCGATGTTTGGGGCTATCTTTCCGCATTTTATTTTGAATTCAACTCCGATTTGTTTTGTAAAAATTTCTGGTATGAAAAAGCTTTGAATTATCCTTTTTATGAAATATTGAAGTATTTTGAAAGGTCGGCTTGCCTAGTACTATCGATAGGCGCCATCACGACGGGTTAGAGTTTTGGGTCGTGACATAAACGGCCATACAAGTGTATGTTGAAGCACAATCAAAGCTAAATCTTAAACAAGAACAAGCTTTCAAGACTATATTATAAAGAGTCAACTCTTATGGCGGGATTATCCTTTGTAGAAGCTTCCGGCGGAATCGAAACAATATTTATATGTCATGCATTACTTGCAAATGTCAAATTAAGAGGCATGATACTGTTAGCAATAATAACAAATGGTGTACCAGCAACGATTTTATTATGAGGCCATTCACTTTAGATTTGATATACCTCTTCAAACAACTGAAATAACCATCACAAATATGTCAAAGCAGAGCAACAACGCTAAATTTATAAAGAAAGCAAAATTGATAATATGGGATGAATCGCTTATGGTTAAGTGTTAAATGATCGAAACAATTGCCCCTGGAGATATATTGAATACCAGTAAACCATTTGGTGAAATATTAATGGTTGGAAGGTGATTTATGTCAAGTACTATCAATAGTTACAAAATCAACGAAAACAGAGACTGTAAAAACTAGCTTGCCAAAATTATATTTATGGCCTCAAATGAAAAAGATTCAACTGACAAAAAATATAAAGTAAGAACAGATCTATTATTCAGTAACTTCTTGCTTCGTGTTAGAAACGAAGAAGAGCATCTAATAAAAGATGATTTGGTTCTTCCAGAACACTTGGTTATCAATCCCAATTGTAATAGTAGTGCATTTAATAAGGAATATATTTCTATCAATAGATTAAAATGCTATTTGTGCAAATTGCATGATAGAAATTAAAAAGCTATCTTAGCTAGCAAAAATAAATATGTTGGTCAATTAAATAAAATGTTGATTGCGAATTTTTATGGTAAAAATAAGATATTTTTTAGTTTTTGACTCATCAGAATATGATACCAATAATTACTACCAAGAAAAAATACTTAAATACTTTAATACAAAATGGCCTTCTACCACACATGTTTGTTGTCAAGTTTATATTTTCTTATGTATGTNAGAAAAATACTTAAATAATTTAATACTAAATGGCCTTCTACCACACATGTTTATTGTCAAGTTTATATTTTCTTATGTATGTCAGTGTCACCGTATATGTAATAGACTAAGTTAAAATTGATCTTCCATTGCATATAGATTGATTTTGAAGAAAACTATGCATGTCATGCTACTGAAAAACTTAGATCTGCTGAATAGCTTATTTAATAGTACATAGATGGTATATAGAAGTTTTGACAATAATGTCATTGTCACGATCCAATTTCTCCTATAGGCCGTGATGGCTTCCAACGCCGCCGCTAGGCAAGCCAACGGTGAACTAACCATGTAATTGTTATTTTTAGTAATTTCCAAGTAGTTGAATTTCATTTATCAAGAAAATAAGGAGTAGAAAATTTAATAAAGTAAAGCGAAAGCTAATGAGTGAGCAAATGCAGTGAAAAAAATGCTCCAAAATCATAAAGTTTACTAGCATGTGTTCCAAGACCTGGTGTCACAAGTGTATGAGAAACTAGTAGAATATACAAAACTACAAACTACTAGCTGAAATAGAGTAGACAGAAAATAAATGCAGAAGAGAGACTCCAAGTGCTGCAGAACGGACTCAGAAAGCAGCTCACTACTAGGCATCGGGGTAATAGGGGTGCGTGCCGGAATGACGCCAGATGCACCTACCTCTGATCTTACACGATTAGTGCAGAAGTGCAGCGTGAGTACAAAAATAATATGTACCCAGTAAGTATCTGGTCTAACCTCGAAGAAGTAGTCACGAGAGGTCGACATCGACACTTACTATGGACTAACAATAAAATACACGAACGCTAAACATGCATAGAATATGTGAATAATAGTATTAACACAAGAGCAACTGTGATTAAATAATTCTTTAACTAACAGTAAATTCCAAAAGTCTTCCACAAACACATACTAATTCCAAATAAATTCCGAATAAATAAATAAATTTTAACCTCTCAATTAATGAAAATAATATCATGTGTACTCGGGCTTCTAGCATTAACACGCACGATTTATGCCGAGGTCGTATGGCCCAATCCAGAATAATAAGTACACTGCCGAGGGTCGAGCGGCACGAACCATATATGCATCTATTATGCTGCCAAGGCGTTCGGCCCGCTCCACAAGAAGAGAGAATACGTTATGAACAACCGATTTAAAAACTATTACAAGGCTAATACACAAGGAAGCACAATTTCTATTAATGATCAAGTAACCCACCAAAACTCACGTAAGTGAAATTTGGTCTTTACAAATCCTTTATCAAGTTTCAATATAAATTTAGGCACTTTAATTAACAAGTAGGGTGCAAACATTACAAGTATTTTATGGTTTGGGTCCTAAACTACCCGGACTTAAGAATAATTAGTAGCTACGCATGGACTCTCGTCACCTCGTGCGTACATAGCCCCACAATTAAAAACAAATAGTAATTTAAATTACCTATGGGGTAAATTCCCTCTTACAAGGTTAGGCAAGAGACTTACCTCGTCTCAAAGCTCACTTTCCGGCCCACAAATTCACTCTAAGGCCTCAACTTGGTGCTGAACAATCCGAAGCTAGCCAAATCTTATATAAATTAATCAATATACACTCAAAAGTTAATAGTTTAGGTATTAGAGTAATTACCCAACCCAAATTGGAAGATTCTTAAAATATATCCTCGAACCCACATGCCCGGATTTCAGAAATTTGCAAAGATAATTGTTACCCATAACCTCACGAACTCAAATATATAATTTTCATCCAATTTCATAATCATTTTCGTGGTTAAATCTCATTTTTATCAAAACCTAGGTTTTCAACTAAACCCACAATTTCTACACTTTATATGTTAAGACTCTACCCAAAATACATGTAGTTAACTCATCTCATATAGAAATCAATTACCTCAAAGTGCTAGGTGAAAACCTCTTTTCACAAAGCTTCAAAATCGCCCAAGGGATGAAAGAAATGAGCTAAAATTGCCTAAGTCCCGACATTAAATGAACCTCACTGCCCCAGCGATTTTCGCTTCTGCAGATCCTGGGGTGCATCTGCGACGCCGCACCTGCGGAACATTCATCACAGGTGCGGTCCTAACCAAGACCACAAGCCTTCGCTTCTGAGGACGGGCTCCCTCTTCTGCGGAAGCGGCGTCGCACCTGTGCTCCAGGCCTGGCCCGCACCTGCGGCCCCTTTCATTGCAGAAGCGAGGCCGCTTCTACGAAAATTCCTCCGTTTTTGCAGGCCATAACCCACATGTCCAAAACCACTTTTGCGATCCAAAGCTCGCACCTGCGAGCTTGCACCTACGGCCAAAATCTCGCAGGTGCAGACACACCAGAACTGGTGCACCAGCAATCCCCCAAGCCAAATTACGAGTCTAATTCCCAATCCGATCCACACCCGAGGCCCCCGGGACCCCGTCCAATAACACTCACACATCCAACAACATAATACGGACCTGATCGTACGCTCGAAATACCAAAATAACATCTAGAAGTATGAATCGGACGCCAAAACGCATGAATAGATTTATAAAAATCAAAAACTTTTAGAAACATTTTCACGCGTCCGATTCCCATCAAATCAACTCGGAATGACGCCAGATTTTACGTGCAACTCAAAAATTATCACCCGGAACTATTACCGGGCTCGAAATCCCAAATGGACCTTGATAACAATATAACCTACTCCAAACCACATTTAAAGAACTTGAAAAACCTTCGATGTGCGAACTTTCAATATTAAGTGCCGAAATGCTCCTGGGGTCAACCAAAACCCGATCCGAAGATACGTCCAAGTCCAAAATAATAATACGAACCCATTGGGACCGTCAAATCTCGGTTCTGAGGTCGTTTACAACAAATGTTGAGCCAAGTCAAACTTACCCCCTTTTAGCCAATATTAAGAAACTAAGTGTTCAGATTTCAACCCGAACACTTCCAAACCCGAACTAACCATCCCCGCAAGTCATAAAATAGTAAAAGCACATACGGGAAATTTTATTTAAGGGAACAGGGTTCTAGAAAGCAAAATGACTGGTCGGGTCGTTACATTCTCCACCTCTTAAACAAATGTCCGTCCTCGAACTGGTCTAAAATTGTACTTGGAGTGTCGAATAAGTGTGGATACCTACTCTGCATGTCCTCCTTGGTCTCCCATGTCGCCGCCTCGACTGGTTGACCCCTCCACTGAACCTTTACCACAGAAATATTCTTGGACCTCAAATGGCGTGCCTGCCTGTCAATAATGGCAACTAGTTCCTCCTCATAACCCAGGCTCTCATCTAGCTGAACCGTGTTGTAGTCTAACATATGCGACCTGTCGACATGATACTTTCGGAGAATATACATGTGGAAACCTGGATGAACTCTCGATAGACTAAGAGGCAAGGCAAGCTCATAAGAAACCTCCCTAACTCGTCTCAACACCTCAAATGGACCTATAAACCTTGGGCTCAACTTGCTCTTCTTGCCGAACCTAATGATTTCCTTCATCGGTGAGACTTTCAAGAGAACCTTCTCATCTACAATATATGATAAATCACGCACCTTCTGATCCACGTAACTCGTCTGTCCGGACTGTGCTATGTGAAGTCGCTCCTGAATCAACTTTACCTTTTCCAAGGCATCATTCTCCAAATTAGTACCATATAACTTAGCCTCACTGGGCTCAAACCATCTAATGTGCGAACGACATCACCAACTATATAAATCCTTAAATGGAGCCATCCCAATGCTGTACTGATAACTGTTATTGTAAGCAAACTCGGCCAAAGGCAAGAATCAATCCCACTGCCCTCCAAAGTCAATCACACATGCTCTGAGCATATCCTCCAAGATCGGAATCGTCCGCTCAGACTGCCCGTCGCTCTGCGGATGAAAGGCTTTGATGAGCTCTATCTGGGTCCCCAACTCACTTTGTACTGCCCTCCAGAAATGCAAAGTAAACTGAGCGCCTCTATCTGATATAATGGAAACAGGCACACCATGAAACCAAACAATCTCCTGAATGTAAATCTGGGCTAATCTCTCTGAAGAATACGTGGTCACAACCGGAATGAAGTGTGCCGACTTGGTCAAGCTGTCAACAATGACCAAAACTGCATCGAACTTCCTCAAGGTCCGCGGCAACCCAACTACGAAGTCAATAGTAATGCGCTCCCATTTCCACTCAGGTATACCCATTTGCTGGAGTAGGCCACCTGGCCTCTGGTACTCATACTTAACCTACTGGAAATTTAGGCACCTCGCTACATGCTCAACTATGTCCTTCTTTATCCACCGCCACCAATAATGTTGCCTCAGATCGCGATACATCTTCGTAGCACCTGGATGAATAGAATACCGAAAATTGTGTGCCTCCTCTAGAATCTTTTCCCTCAATCTATACACATTAAGGACACATAGACGACCCTGGAGTTGCAGAACACCATCCTCACCGATGGTAACCTCCTTGGCACCACCCTGTAGTATCGTCTCTCAGAGAACCAACAAGTGCGAGTCATTGTACTGACGAGCCTTGATCTGCTCAAATAGTGAAGACTGGGCAATGACGCATGCGAGAACTCGGCTGGGCTCTGAAATATCTAATCTCACAAGTCTGTTAGCCAAGGACTGAATGTCCAAAGCTAGTGGCCTCTACTCTACTGAAATGAATGCCAAACTACCCATACTCTCTGCCTTTCTGATCAAGGCATCTGCAACCACACTCGCCTTGCCCGAATGATAAAGGATGGTAATATCATAATCTTTTAGTAACTCAAGCCATATGTGCTTCCTCAAATTGAGATCCCTCTAGTTGAACAAATGTTGCAAGCTGCGATGGTTGGTGTAAACCTCACAGGACATCCCATAAAGATAATGGCTCCAGATCTTAAAAGCATGAACTATCACGGCCAACTCCAAATTATGTACGGGGTAATTCTTCTCGTGTGACTTCAGCTGAGGTGAAGCATATGCAAAAACTCACCCCTCTTGCATTAATACACAACTAAAACCAATGCGTGAAGTGTTGCAATACACAGTATACATGCCTGAACCAGAAGGCAACACTAGCACCGATGTTGAAGTCAATACGGTCTTTAGCTTCTGAAAGCTCGCCTCGCAATCATCGGACCATCGGAACGGAGCACCCTTCCGGGTTAATCTAGTCAAAGGTGTTGCAATAGATGAGAATCCCTCCACGAACCGACGATAATAACCTCCTAACCCCAAGAAGCTCCTGATCTCGGTCGCTGTGGTAGGATGAGGCCAACTCTAAACTTCCTCGATCTTCTTGGGATCTACCTTAATACCCTCGCTTAGTATGACATGCCCCAAGAATGACATATAATTTAACCAAAACTCAAACTTGGAGAACTTAGCATATAGCTTCTGTTCCCGCAAGGTCTGAAGTACCACTCTCAAATGTTGCTCGTGCTCCTCCATGCTACGCGAG
>AWOL01S0041912.1:0-14103 GCA_000715115.1 Nicotiana otophora | reverse complement strand
ATTTATATTATTTAGATAGTAAATATAAAAGTAATTCGAAAGTTTGATAAATGTTGACGTAATAACCAACCAACTTTGGTCAGTTATTTTGCAGAAAATAACAATTACCGACCAAAGTTGGTCGGTAAATGCTTCCCCTACATTAACCGACCAACATTGATCGGTAATTTTAAATATAAATTCTTAAATATTATAAAACATTTTAAATAATAAAATAATTATTAAAATTTAAAAAATTGGATCCAGATTACCGACCAACATTGGTCGGTAATCCAAAATTTTCTTGTCTGACCAGCTGGGTCAATTCGTTGACCAATTTACCGACCAATGTTGGTTGGTATTTAGTTTTAAAAATATAAAGTTTTTTTCCCCAATTTCCGTCCAACCTGGACGGTTTTTGGTCGCTTTTTTTGACCGACCAAATTTAGTCGGAAATAGTTGGTCGGTTTTTAGCAGATTTTTAGTAGTGATAGCCNTTTAAAAAAAAAAAAAAAAATTCCCCAGTTTCCGTCCAACCTGGACGATTTTTAGTCGCTTTTTTTGACCGACCAACGTTGGTCGAAAATACTTAGTCGGTTTTTAGCAAATTTTTAGTAGTGTACAACTTCAAAGTTGCAGAGCTCAAATCAAGTAAACATTAATGCACGATAATGCATTTGTTATAAAAGTTGGGGTTTGAAATAAAGAAAGTTCCTTGCCAATCAATCAAGTATGCTTATTAAAATTAGAGTATAATCTTGGGGGAAAATAAAATGTACAAGGAGTTTTAAAAATGACAAGGATAAGATATACTTAGATGTGGAACACAAGAGAGAACGTCATATAGTTGCAGCTGGAGCATTGAGTATACTATGGTGCTTATAGAGAATGTATAATTACTAAAAAGAGCTCAAAATGGCTTTCATTAATGAGAATCTAACTCAAAATAAAGTAAGTAATGCTACACCCGGGGTAAAATTTGACCTACCCACTTTTACTTGAGCACATTGCCTATTTTAGTTTTAACTCATTTACTAAATTTAAAACTAATTTTATTTTTAGGAAAATTTAATCGATTTAAGTTTAATGTTGTAGAAGCTATATCTATATATTGTTGCTTTGAGAAACCAAGAAAGTATTAGTTAGTTTTTTTCAAAACTATCCTTGATCCAGGAAAAAATGAGAATATTTTTTAAAATTTATACTCTATTGTTTAGCAGTGTTATTGGGCCCGTGCGTAGCAGGGCCTATCCATACTAGTTAGTACTACTTATTAGAAGGGGGAATAAGCATGCACCGGGTCAACATGCCTGCTTCACAGGGGCATTTAAGTCTTTTAATAGCCTCTGCATTTATGCGTGGACACTTGCTGAGAAAGTGGGCCCACCTACATTGCATGCACGAGCTCAACTCTCTGAAAAAAGTGCCCCCTGCTTTATTTAGAGTTCAGGTGATCTTACTTATCTATACCTCACACGCTCCACGTGCAGCCATTCTTAAAGGAAGAATTTTCAGAAATCACTATTGTTTAGCACATATTAACTTCCTATAGCTACTATTCAGTTGTTATGTTAGTGTATTCGCTGTATTAGCATTGCTGTATTCATAAATACAACAGCAAAAAAGGCCTAAAAATCAGGGTAGTCCAGTTGTACGCGCATGTATTCACGCTATGTATTTATAAATACAGCAGCAAAAAGTGCCTAAAATTAGGGCAGTTCAGTTGTACGCGCATGTATTCACATGTATTCGCACTACTGTATTCATGAATACAGTAGCAAAAAACGCCTAAAATTAGGGCAGTCCAGTTGTACGCGCATATATTCACTTATTAATGCAATGTATTCATGAATACAACATCAAAAAGTACCTAAAATCATGCAGTCCAGCTGTATTCACATGTATTCGCACTGCTGTATTCATGAATACAACAGTAAAAAACGCCTAAAATTAGGGCAGTTCAGTTGTATGCGCATATATTCACATGTATTCATGAATACAGTAACAACAATCACCTTAATAATAGGTATGACCAGCTGTATAAGAGAGAGGAAAAACATAAATAGCGTATTTCATGCCTTATTTCATGCCTTAATGGTAGTATATATCATAAATACTTATTTTGCTCTAAAATAAAAAAAAATAGCTATAGAAAATAATATTTTAAAATAATTTTAGTTTATAATAAATAGGATGTATACCTTTGATATAAGAGATAAAATTTCCTTCTTAAATTTCACCCCTCTTAACGTGGGCCCACAATAAACTTTTCATTTTTCAATACTGTTTTGTGCATGAACTTTCTTAAACTTTCAAAATAGTAAAAACATGACATAATGTTTCCAACTTTTCATACAAGTTTAAAATTTTTAAAACGAAAATAAAGAGAAATACATAGATTTCATCTTGATGTTCCCTTATATTTTAAAAGGTAGAAAACTGTATTTTCTTAGAAACATTTTTTGTAATTATAAGTAATTTTAATTAAATTTTCTGCCAAAGAATTTGCGTAGTTGACTTAAAATTTCGTTTGGACTCTTAAATGAGAAACCATCTGTAATTGTTTTACGTTTTAAGTAACTTGACATTATAAGTAAAAATTTGTATTAGCAGTACGTATAAGTTGAGCATAAAATTAATCATGATAATTAGCACACAACGATAATGATACTTTTTTTTTCTTTGGATTTCTTCGAAGATAGACTCTTAACACCAATTTCTTTTACAATAACAACAAACTAAGTGTAATCACACAAATTAGAAAATGTCTTTTATAACAAAAAATAAATATATTTATATTCTAATATTTAAAGGAAGAATTAACCTACATAGTAGCTAAGTCAACCACTTAAACTAAAAATAGTCAAAATTTTTGTAATATGTATAATTTATGGTCAACATGCCTGCTTAGAAATCAAAGGGTAATTTGATCATTTCACTTAAAGCAGAGTAATATGATTGGTCTAAAAGGAATCTTGCTGTAGTTTATTTGAATAAATTAACCCTCCGCTTACATCATCATCCATTACCTAAATAGTACTTTTGTCATCCGCTGCTCTATTATAGTGAGATAATCTGATTGGCTAAAATATAATAGCTCCTTCATAATAATTTTTATGTCTAGACTATTTTACTATTATGTTTAGACAGAGTTATGTCTGTTTTTATTGATGCCTTTTGTTTCATCTCTGAACGTGTGGGCTCGCTTGAATTTGTTAGTTTACACGTATCATTTGCAGCCTTTTTGAATGTCTCTTCTACCATATATGTTTCACTTGATTTGGTTACCTTTTTTTTTTTTTGATTTGGTTACTTCAATTACTAAGAAGACAACTTTATGTAATAATGTGATCAAACAAAAAAATTGTTAAAAAGAGTTAATAAATCTAATGTAGAACAAGAATGTAAAAGACAATTTGTTTGATATAGAAAAACATGTTAGATCCAAATACACATAAAATAATGACCATTTAACAAAAAAGACAAGTAAAACTAAAATATTTTAAAACATGTTTTTGTTCTCTAAATACCTCCTATTTTTATTCTTTAAGACTTAGGATTTATGGTCACAATTTACGAAGATTAAAACTATTAAAAAGATAGAAAAAAGCACATTTTTAGAATGTTTTCCTTATTATTTAAAACTTTATCTTTTTGAGTTTAAGGTGATCAAAACTTAAAAATATCACGACCCAAAACTCTCTCCGTAAGACGTCGTGACGGCACCTAGTCTCTACGACTAAGTAAGCCTAAATAAATACGGAAATAACAAAGCGAAAGTAAAACTTAACAACTATCTACAACAGATAACCAAATAACTGGTAACAATACCGCTCGGCATTTATAATATAATACACAGTATTCCCAAAACCCAGAACATCATAAGTCACAAGCTACAGAAGGAAACTAGTATCCCTATACACGAGAGTCTAACAAAAAAAGTACGGAAGGTAAATGACATAGGAGAGAATAGAGGGGGACTCCGAGGTCTGCGGACATGGCAGATGTACCTTGAAGTCTCTGTATAGCAGCACGCGCTCTCAGCTAGTAGCGGGGCTGTTAAGAAGCACCTGGGTCTGCACACAAAAACATGTGCAGAAGAGTAGCATGAGTGCACCACAATGGTACCAAGTAAGTGCCAAACCTAACCTCGGTCGAATAGTGACGAGGTCAGGTCAGGCCCACTAGTAAATAATAAATAAGGCAGGAGAATGTACAGTATAATGAGGGACTAGAATTTAACAAAAAGAAACACAGCAAGGCAACATTACAACATATAGGGATAAACAACAGGGGATCTTCCGAGATATCGCCTCGTAGTCCCAAAATAAATATGCAGGGAGAACTCTCGAGGTACCGCCTCGTAGTCTCAAAAGTAAATATACAGGGAGAGCTCCCGAGATACCGCCTCGTAGTATCAAAAGTAAATATACAGGGAGAACTCCCGAGGTACCGCCTCGTAGTCTCAAAAGTAAATGTACAGGGAGAATTCTCGAAGTACCGCCTCGTAGTCTCAAAAGTAAATGTGCAGGGAGAACTCCCGAGGAACCGCCTCGTAGTCTCAAAAGTAAACATACAGCTCAAACCGATAAATACAACATTTAACATCAAGATGTTTACAGTTATATTAATAAAGAACAAGGAAAAAGCAGGAAAATCAACTAGGCATGCTTCACATAGTTCAAATAAGCAGTTAAAGCACGTAGACATGCGATATTAGACTAAACAGGATAACTACACATATTGAAATAGCTCAATTAAGAATGAAAAACAGACTAATACTCATTTAAACAGTATAACACAAATTAAAGAAAATACAGGTTGCTACTCAGTAAAATAAATCGGGTTTTATAACAAATAGCCTGTGTACGTACTTGTCACCTCACGTACACGGCGCTCTATCACAACAGTAGCCAATCCTAAGGGAATTTCCCCCACACAAAGTTAAGCAAGCCACTTACCTCGAACCAAGCTCAATCAATCGGTAACAATGCCTTTTCCACGACTATTCGACTCCGAATGGCCCAAATCTAGCCAAAATCAATTACATACCATAAATACAACTATAAAAAATTAAACTATTTAATGAAATCAAAGTTAAGCAAGAAATTAAAAAATCACCCCAAAAGGTCGACCCGGGCCCACATCTTGGAATCGGGTAAAAGTCACAAAATATGAACACCCATTCACTCATGAGTTCATTCGTACTAAAATTATCCAAATCCGATATCAAAATCCCAATCAAAACTCAAAAACTTAGTTGAAGAATTTCTACCATTGTCTCCAAATTTCTCAACCAAATTCCTTAATTAAATGATGAAATCAACTATAGATTAGTGGAATATAACCATAAACGAGTTAAGAATCATTACCCAAAAGTTCTATCTGGAAAATCCTTGAATTAACGCCTCAATCCGAGCTCTCAAAGAGCCAAAATGAAAATGAGATCAAACCCTCAAATTGACCTTTTCTGCCCAGCGATTCCGCATCTGCAGACTACCAGCCGCACCTGCGACGCCGCACCTGCGGAGTTTCCATCGCAGGTACGGAAATGACTTAAGAGGCCTGGGACCATTTCTGCGACGAGGTGGCCGCACCTGCGCGTGCACACCTATAGAAAATGGTCCGCTTCTATGAAGTCCTCACCCACTCGGCTCCCGTTTTTGCGATCACTCCCCCACAGAAGCGGCTCCGCTTCTGTGCCCTTTTTTCGCACCTGTGACCACTGGTTACCTGGACCAGGGCCGCATCTGCGAGCTCCCTTCCGCACATGCGAGTCCGCACCTGCGGTCTCCCCATCGCAAGTGCAAAAACACCAGAAACCAGAAAATTTCAGCCTTTTGCCTAAGTCCAATTTCAATTCGTTAAGCATCCGAAACACACCCGAGGCCCCAGGGACCCTAACCAAACATATCAACAAGTCCTAAAATACCATACGAACTTAGTCGAGTCCCCAAATCACATCAAATAATGCTAAAAACACAAATCACCCTCCGATTCAAAGTTAATGAACTTTGAAACTTCAAACTTCTAAAACTGATGCCGAAACCTATCAAACCACGTCCGAGTGACCTTAAATTTTGCGCACAAGTCATATTTAGCCTTACGGACCTACTCCAACTTCCGGAATCGGAATCCAATCCTGATATCAAAAAATCCACTACTGGTCAAAATCTCCAAAAATTTAATTTTCACCGATTCAAGCTTAAATCAGCTACAGACCTCCAAAACATAATCCGAATACGCCCCTAAGTCCAAAATTACCTAACGGAGCTAACAGAATTGACGAAACCCCATTCTGGAGTTGTCTTCACACAGTTCCAACTATGGTCAAAATCCTAAGACTTAGCTTCTGTTTAGGGACTAAGTATCCCAATTCACTTCGAAACCCCAACAAAAACCTCCCGGCAAGTCACAAAAGCAGAAAAAGATGCGGGGAAAGCAGTAAATAGGGGATCGGGGCTATAACTCTCAAAACGACCTGCTGGATCGTTACATCCTCCCCCTCGTAAAATAATCGTTCGTCCTCGAGCGAGTATAGAGACATACCTGAAGAGGTGAAAAGATGAGTATAGCGGCTACGCATATCATGCTCGGTCTCCCAAGTCGCCTCCTCGACCAGCTGACCCCTCCACTGAACCTTCACCGAAGCAATGTTCTTTGACCTCAGCTTACGCACCTGCCTGTCCAAAATAGCCACTGGCTCCTTAACATTAGATAGATCCTTGTCCAACTGGACTGAACTGAAATCCAGCACATGAGACGGATCACCGTGATACTTCCAAAGCATAGAAACATGGAATACCGGATAAACTCCTAATGGACTGGGAGGTAAGGCAAGCTCATAAACAACCTCCCCAACATGCCGCAACTCCTCAAAGGGACCAATGAACCTTGGGCTCAGCTTGCCCTTCTTCCCGAACCTCATAACGCCCTTCATAGGCGAAACCCGGAGAAAGACCCGCTCTCCAACCATGAATGAAATATCGCGAACCTCCCGATCCGTATAACTTTTCTGTCTGGACTAGGCTGTGCGAAGTCGATCCTAAATCACCTTCACCTTATCCAGGGCATCTTGAACCAAGTTTGTACCCAATAATCTAGCCTCGCCTGGCTCGAACCAACCCACTGGAGATCGACACCGCCTACCATACAGAGCCTCATCCGGTGCTATCTGGATGCTTGACTGATAACTGTTTTTGTAGGCAAACTCCACAAGTGGCAAGAACTGATCCCAAGAACCTCCAAAATCTATCACACACGTACGGAGCATAACCTTTAATATCTGAATAGTGCACTCGGACTGTCCGTCCGTCTGAGGGTGAAATGTTGTGCTTAGCTCCACTCGAGTACCCAACTCATGCTGTACGGCCCTCCAGAACCGTGATGTAAACTACGTACCCTGGTCAGAGATGATAGATACCGGTACGCCATGATCCCTGACAATCTCGCGGATATAAATTCGAGCTAGATGCTTAGAAGAATAGGTAGTCATCACAGGAAGGAAATGAGCTGACTTGGTCAGCCTATCCACAATTACCCAAACTGCATCAAACCTCCGCTGAGTCTGTGGGAGTCCAACAACAAAATCCATAGTGATCCGCTCCCATTTCCACTCCAGAATCTCTAACTTCTGAAGTAACCCACCTGGCATTATTTGTACGGTGTCATTTGAGGTGGTTGGAGCTACTTAAGGACTATGATATCACCATTTTGTACCATCCGGGGAAGGCCAATGTGGTGGCTGATGCTTTGAGTCGCTGGGCAGAGAGTTTGGGGAGTATAGCATATCTACCAGCAACAGAGAGGCCGTACTTCTATTTGAAGTTTTGAACAGATGCTGCAAACTCCGCTGATTGGTGTAGATCTCACAAGGGACACCGTACAAATAATGCCGCCAAATCTTCAAGGCATGAAACATAGCTGCTAACTCAAGGTTGTGGACCGGATATTTCTTTTCATGCACCTTCAGCTATTTGGACACGTAGGCAATCATCCTACCGTCCTGCATCAACACCACGCCGAGATCAATCCGTGACGCATCACAATATATAGTATAAGACCCCGAATCTGTAGGCAATACCAATACTGGTGTTGTAGTCAAAGCTGTCTTGAGCTTCTGAAAGTTCTCCTTACACTCCTCTGTCCACCAGAACGGAGCACCCTTCTAGGTCAGCCTGGTCATAAGTGCTGCAATAGATGAGAATCCTTCTACAAAATGATGGTAATACCCCACCAAACCAAGAAAACTCCGGATCTCTGTGGCTGATGATGGTCTAGGCCAACTCTGCACTGCTTCATCCTTCTTCGGATCCACCTGGATCCCATCACTAGATACTACATGACCCAAGAATGCCATTGAGTCTAGCCAAAACTCACACTTTAAAAGTTTTGCATATAACTTCTTTTCTCTCAAGGTCTGAAGCACAGTCCTCAGGTGCTGCTCATGATCCTCCCGAGTCTGGGAGTACACCAAAATGTCGTCAATACACATAATGACGAATGAGTCAAGATAGGGCCGGAACACACTGTGCATTAAGTGCATAAAAGCTACTGGAGCATTGGTCAGCCCAAATGACATCACAAGGAACTCGTAGTGACCATACCGAGTCCTAAAAGCAGTCTACGAGATATCTGGCTCCTGACTCTTCAACTGATGATAGCTGGAACGTAAATCAATTTTGGAAAATACCCTGGCACCATGTAGCTGATCAAATAAATCATCAATACGAGGCAATGTATACCTGTTCTTCACTGTAACTTTGTTCAGCTGGCGACAATCAATGCACATGCGCATAGAACCATCCTTTTTCTTCACAAATAAGACGGGAGCACCCCAAGGTGACACATTGGGCCGAATGAAGCCCTTATCAAGCAACTCCTGTAACTGCTCCTTCAACTCCATCAACTCAGAAGGAGCCATACAATATGGAGGAATAGAGATGGGCTGCGTACCCGACAACAAATCAATGCCAAAATCAATATCTCTGTCGGACGGCATGCCCGGAAGATCAGCTGGAAAAACATCTGGAAAATCCCTCACTACTAGGACTGACTCAACTGTAGGGGTATCAATACTGACATTTCTCACATAAGCTAGATACGCGTCACTGTCAAGACCCTAAATTTCCTCCGTAGGATGTCGTGATGGCACCTAGTTTCTAAGACTAGATAAGCCTATCAATGCAGAATAATAATAAATATATGAAATAAATAAACTACAATTCAAACGATTTCAACTCCTAAAACCCAGTAGAAATAAGTCACAAGCTTCTAAAAATGTATTCTCAATGTCTCTATATATCAAGGTCTAAAGAAAAATAAGGAAGCAACATAAAAATAATAGAAGGGGGCTCCGGAGTCTGCGGACACTGATAAATATACCTCGAAGTCTCCATGCACAGGTAACTCACTGACGTCTAGGCTGATAAGATGTACCTGTATCTGCACAATAGATGTGCAAAAGTGTAGTATGAGTACACCACAACGGTACCCAGTAAGTGCCAAGCCTAACCTCGGTAGAGTAGTGACGAAGTCAGGTGAGGCCCTACTGGAATATAATAATGGCATGGTAAAATGTTTAACAATATAGTAAAATAAAATGACATAGAAAATAAATCAAGTAGTGTGTCACCATTTAATTAAGCAAAATAATGGCAAATAATATCTCGTGGAAACAAAACAGAATTTCAAATAATATCTCGTGGAAACAAAACCAAATTTCCTTTCAACTTTAAGAAAATCACAACACATAATCAAGGCAACTGCGGCCATAAATCAATATCAACAAGGGTACTCTCGAGGTACTGCCTCGTAGTCCCAAATCATAAACAAATGCATAATATCTCATTTCCTTATCTCACCGCGGGAGCCTTCACAATTTATTTGAAAGAAAATATTTTTCCCGAAATACCATCCCGTATTTTAGCCATCCTTATCACATCGCATGACTTCTAGTAGTTCCCCCTACTAGCCACACGTATCAAACCACCCTTATCTCACCGCATGAGTTTCAATACCCAGACCTTATACCACCGCATGCGTATCAATATCACAATATAACACAATTTGTACCTCAAGTGCGCAAATAATGTAACTTGCCAAAATAATTTAACAACAATATTTTTCCACAATAAAGAGCTCACGGTTCATGCCAAAATAAATTATCAATAGTATTTTTTCACAATAAGGAGCTCACGGCTCCATCACAATGAGTACAAAAATCTTACAAAGTATTCAAGAATAATAAACAGGAAAATAATATTTCAAAATCTTTGATACGTTGCTTCAATATCAAATTTAAAATGTCAAATACTTCATATTAATAATCTTTAATTTAAAGAAAATAACCCTTCAAGTAATGCACAGAATAAAAGAAACCAAGTTTCAACTAAACAGGTATAACAATTAGCAGGAAAAGGTCAAACAAATTTAAAGTATCTATCTCAAATCAATGATGAAGAATATAACAAGATAAAATAATTTAATAAAGGCGCAACAATGATCTACACAATTTTAAAATATAATATTTCAGATTTAGCCTGTGTGCATACTCATCACCTCATGTACACGACTTTCAATACATTTCAATAATCACCTGAATATCAATTCTAGGGGAAAATTTCCCCCACACAAGGTTAGACAAATCACTTACCTCGACTTGCTCCAATTTAACCAAGTAGTATGCTTTTTTCTCGATTTTCTGATTCCGATCGACTCATATCTAGTCATAATTAATTCGATACAGTCAACAAAAATTATAGAATCAATTCCATAAGAAAATACTATATTTTTCAATAAAATCCGAAATTAACTCAAAAATGGCCAGTGGGGCCTACGTCTCGGAATCCGGTAAAAGTTACGAAATATGAACGCCCATTCAACTACGAGTCCAACCATACCAGTTTTACAAAAATCCGACAACAACTTGACCTTCAAATCTCAAATTCTCATTTTGAAATCCCTAGGCCCAAATCCTCTAATTTTTCCTCAAAAACATGTAATCTATTTGAAATTTTCAATAATAATCCAATATAATTAACTAACAATGATCACATGTGACTTACCTCAAGTTTCCCCGTGAATTCTCTCTGAAAAATCGCCCAAAACTGTGTTGAAAATGTCCAAATGACAAAAATATCGGAACCCCTCTGTTTTTGTAATCTGGTCAGTGCTTACGCACCTGCGGACAAAATTCTCGCACCTGCGGTCCCGCATCTACGATGAAATACCGCATCTGCGAAAATTGCTCAGCCCAGCTGCCTTCGCTTTTGCGAGCTTTGGACCGCATCTGCACCTTCGTAGGTGCGGAAAATTTCATCGCACCTGCGGACCTACCCGCACCTGTGCCCCTCCTCTCGCTTCTACGCAACATGAACCGTATTTGCGGCTCCAACTGGGCAGCCCTTCGTCCGCTTCTGCGAGCCACAACTTGCTTGTGCGAGTCCTGTGATGACCCAAAAGGTCATCTTATATTTTAGAACTCGAATCTGCGCTCTTAAGCCTTAAAAATCTCATATTTGTTACACTCCTTGATTTGCATGCACAGTCCGGAAAGGTTTCCGAAAATTTTTTATGCTGAAAACTAATAAAAATAAGAATTTTTACCATAAAAGTTGATTTTAGTTGACTTCGATCAATATTTTTGATAAACGGGCCCGGATACGTGCTTTGATGGTCCCAGTAGGTCCGTATCGAATTATGGGACCTGAGCGTATGTCCGGAATCGAATTCAGAGGTCCCTAGCTTGAGTTATGAATTTTTTATGAAAATTAAAAGTTTGGAAATTAGTTGTTTTTAAGCATTGATTGATATTTGGCATTGTTAGTATCGGGTCCGTATCTTGATTCCGGAGCCCGATACAAGTTCATTATGATATTTAAGACATGTTTGTGAACTTTGGTGAGAAACGGAGTTGATTTGACGTGATTCGGACGTCCAGTTGAGAAAATAGAAATTTTAAAGTGTACTTGAGAATTTCATTTGATTTGGTGCTAAATTTAGAGTTCTAGGTGTTATTTTAGCGATTTGATCACGCGAGCAGGTCCATATGATATTTTTAGACTTGCGTGCATGTTTGTTTTGGAGCCCCGAGGGCTCAGGTGCTATTCAAGCGATGCGCGAGTTAAGTTCAAACCTCAACAAGGCTACTGGTGCACCAAATCTGGTGTGCCAGCACCTGTGAGCCTTTGATCGCAGGTGCGAGCTCGCAGGTGCGAGCGAAAGCTCCACAGATGCGACCCAGGCCTGGACTTCGTTTTTTCGCAGATGCGGACTTTTCTCCGTAGGAGAGGGACCGCAGAAGCGAAATCTTGTCCGCAGGTGCGGCCCCGGTTGGCCCAGCTCTTTTCCGCAGAAGCGAAACCCTGTCCGCAAGTGCAACCAAAGCACCACAGATGCGAAGGTCGCTGGGCAGTGAGCATTTAATTCGGACTCCAGCCATTTTTCTTCTCGTTTTCAAGAGGATAGGAGGCCTAGGGCGATTTTTCAAAGATATTTTCTTCCCCAATTCATAGGTAAGTGTTCCTTAACTCGTTTCTTTCAATCTTTTACTTCATTTCACTAGAATTCAATCTAGAAATCTAGAGTTTCATGGTAGAATTAGGGGTTAGGGTAGTAAATAGGGATTTCGAAAATTTGGGGATTTAGACCTCAATTTGAGGTCGGATTCCAAAACTAATTACATATTCGGGCTCGGGGGTGAATGTGTAAAAGCATTTTGGTCCGAACCTCGAGTTTTGACCAAGCGAGCCCGCGGTCGATTTTTTGACTTTTTGGAGGAAAAGTTGGGAAATTTAATTTATGCAATATAATTGATTCCTTTATTAATATTTGATATTATTGAGTCATTTTTGAATAGATACAAGTGATTTGTAGGTGAATTCCAAAGGAAAAGCTGTAATTGAGAATTAAGTGGCCTTCAGAGCAAGGTAAGTGTTGTGTCTAACCCTGACTTGAGGGAATTAGGAACCTTAGATTATTTGCTAAGTGAAATTCATGTGAGCGGCGTATATGTGAGGTGACGAGTACCTATGCGCCACCCATTTACCTGTTTTTCCATGTTTCTTTGTTTTTCTGATATTGTCTCATTTCTATGCTAAATTGCTACGTGTTATACTAGTGTTGTACAAATTATCGTTCTTATCATGTTTACGGAATTTTCTGGCGATAATTGAGTTTGTATTTCAAAGTTAAGATTGATATTATGGAACCAAATGTTGAAGTAAGGTTTGTACTTGTTATTCTATCTCCCTGTTGTTATTTATGCATTGCATTATGGTAAGGGAGAGTGTTAATGCACGAAGGATAATGCCGTGCCATATTGTGAGTGTTAATATACGAAGGGCGATGCCGTGCCATATTGTGAGTGTTAATGCACGAAGGGTGATGCCGTGCCATGATATGAGAGTAAAAGCACAAAGGGTGATGTCGTGCCGTTTCTATTAATTTTATGGTAAGATTGAGAGTAAAAGAATGAAGGGTGATGTCGTGCATTCTTCTTTACTGTATTCACTATTCCTGGTGATTCATGTTATATTGACTGCTCCGGTGATCATTCTGTTATAGTTTTTATCTTGTATTCCCCTCAGTATATCTCCCCTCCCGACATTTCCTATTAATTCTTCATTCCTGTTATTTGCGTATACACTGTTAAATTATACAGGTTGATTGTAGGTGCCTTCCCTTAGCCCCGTCACTACTTCGTCGAGGTTAGGCTCGAAACTTACCAGTACATGGGGTCGGTTGTACTGATGCTGCACTCTGCACTTTCTGTGCAGATCTTGATACCGGCTCAGGTTGATCGAGATTTGCTATTGGTCTGCTGTCCGGAGACTCAAGGTAGATCTGTCGGCGTTCACAGACCTTGAAGTCTCCGTCTATCTTTTTATGTCCTACTGTTTTCTTTCATTCAGACAGTTGTATTTCTTTCATACTATTACTTGTAGTAAGTTCTATAATGCTCGTGAATTGTGACTCCAGATCCGGGTGGTAGTAGTTAATACAGATTTATAATATTCTGCACTTGTTATATTTTATTGTAGTTAATTAAATGTTAATTAGTGAACGGAAATAAGGAATTGGTAAATGATTCTCTAACGTTGGCTTGCCTAGCAAGTGAAATGT
>AWOL01S0041904.1:9809-20286 GCA_000715115.1 Nicotiana otophora | reverse complement strand
AGTTAAAAATTAGATGCTCACAGCTATAATACACGCCGATGAGTAAAACGAACATTAAGATTTGTATCCCATTAAGAGAACACCTAGGTTATAGTCATAGCCTTAGGCTTTTTACAAACTTGAAAAATNTAGTTAAAAATTAGATGCTCACAGCTATAATACACGCCGATGAGTAAAACGAACATTAAGATTTTTATCCCATTAAGAGAACACCTAGGTTATAGTCATAGCCTTAGGCTTTTTACAAACTTGAAAAATAACAAAAACAAATATCCTAGTTTTATTTCTTTACCTGGCAATATCCTTGTGGAAGTGCAAATTAAGATAGTTCAAATTCACGCATTAGAATATATACTCCCACCTCCCATCTGACTCTCTGTGGATTCGATCCTGACTCTTTATTGGGATACTATATTGCAATCGACCATTTCATAGAATTGTGCGTCCGCAGAACCTCCCGAATGGCATTTTTGTTCGAAATTTTCAGCCTTGTATAAATAGACGAGTTTTATAAAATTAGGTCAGCTTTTGACATCAACAAGTCATGTAGCCATTTTTCTTTGCCTCTTTGGAAGTTTTCTATATTTTAGAGTATTTTAATATAGATTGTATCATTATAACTTTACAATATGAGTTTAATTAGCATTTCTTCTTCTATTTCTTCAATTTCAAGCATGAGTAGCTAGAGTTTTACTAGGGTTGTAATCCAACACTAGTGTGTAAACCTTATGGGTATCTAATTTAGTGCTTGTTTATGATTGAGTATTTATTATTTAGCCTAGTTTATGCTTTCATTTGTGGAATTAATGGTTGCAAACATTAGTTCATGCCTATTTGACTTAGTCTCTACTTGAGAAAGAGAGACTTAGCCAAGAAAAACTTGACTAACAAGAAATTGGGTCAATCGTGAAATTGATTAACCCCAGTTAAAGGGTTCAACCTAGAGATAGTGATAACACGACTTTAGCTTTTATCAACCGTTTTGTATGATACCCAATTGGTCTTGAGAAAGCAAAATTGGAAAAAACCACCCTTTGATCGAGAGGTATTGAGTGGGTATTTGAGAATTGATAGCTATAATACACCCCGATAAGCAAAACAAGCATTAAGATTTTTATCCCATTAAGTGAACACCTAGGTGATGATCATAGTCCTAGGCTTTTTATAAACTTAAAAAACAACAAAAATAAATATCCTAGTTTTATTTATTTACTTTGCAATCTTTAGTTTTAAAATACAAATCGCAACAAAACCATTTTGTGGAAGTGCAAATTAAGATAGTTCAAATTCACGCATTAGAATATATACTCCCACCTCCCATCTAACTCCCTGTGGATTCGATCCCGACTCTTCATTGGGATACTATAATTGCAATCGACCATTTCATACATTGTTTTGAGGTGTGCATTGTGCGCGAGATTCAATTTTTGGCACCGTTGTCGGGGGAGTTAAAAACGGTGTTAGCTATATATTTGGGTGTGTTTTTGAAATATCTTCTTTTTCTTCTGTGTTACTAACGTGTTGGGAAATTATAGGTGCAACCATGGAAAACAATGAGCTCGGAAACATTGCTTTGGGGGATGTGGACATTGAGGATGATCAAATAAATGAGGTTCCTCTTGAACCTCAAGCCAATAGATAAGGCCGAGTTCCTCATGACAATGTGCTCGCTCCACCCCCACCTCCACTCACATCGGGTGTTGCCGAATGAAGGATATGCAAGTGCAATAGTCCCTCCCCGTATTAGGGCAAAAAACTTTCAAATAACCAACGTGATGCTCACCTTGCTTGAGCAACGAGGGTTCTTCACCGGTGCTCTGGGTCAAAATGCATACAAACATTTGAAGGGATTTGTGGATACGTGTTGGGGGAGTAAACAAACAAATGTCTCCGTGGATGCTTTGAGGCTAAGGCTTTTTCCCTTCTCTCTATGGGGGAAAGCTTTAGATTGGTTAGAACATTTGCCGAACCATTCCATTCATACTTGGGTTGAATTGTCGGAGAAATTAATTTATAAGTAATTCTCTTCCGGGCACATGACTATACTTCGGGATGAAATTCTAGCATTCAAGCAAGAGCCTAATGAACCACTATACGAGATATGGGAACGATATAGAAAGATGGTTAAAGAGTGTCCCAGCAATGATATGACGGAGAACATGATTCAACAAACTTTCTATCGGGAGATCAACACAACCAACAAATGTGTAGTGAATCAACTTGCCGGTGGGAATTTCATGACTACACCTTATGCGGAGGCGTGTGATATTTTGGATGAAATGGCGGATACTTCATCGACGTGGCAATCTCGGGCTAATGTTCCACAAGGTGATCCTAATGTGATTCACCTTTACAAAGAGTTGCATGACCATGGGCAAGCCATAGCTGAATTGACCACCACCATAAACCAATTGGCAAAGGCTCAACTTCAACAAGTGAAAAACCTGAGGCAAGTCAATGCAATTGAGGGAGTAAGCATGATGGTGAACAAATAGAGAACAAAGGGTCTATAAGCGCAACAAAGAGTGGACAATGTTATGCAAGAAGATAGTGGGTTTGATCAAGATGACTCTTATAATGACCAAAAAGAAGAGGTCCAATATGTGAACAACTTTTAAGGGCAAAGAAACAACTTCCAAGGCCCAAGCCAACAATAATGGCGACCTCAAAATAATTAAGAAAATTCGAATTCTCACAACCAAGGTAATTGGAGTGGTGGAAATAACCAAAGCAATTGGAATAACAACAATAATCAAGGAAATTGAAGTGGTGGAAATAATCAAGAGAATTGGCATGACAACAATAACCAAGGAAATTCGGGAGGTAACAATCAAGGCAATCGGGGATCTGGTTTTCAAAGGCCCCCGATGTATCAATAACCGAACAACCTGCCTTCTTATCCTTCCTCATGGGCCTAGTTCTTCTAACAATGAAATGGGGCGTATTGAGAACATGTTCAAGGAAATGATGGAGAATAATGCCGATTTCGATGCTCAACTTGCCTCACATAACACATCGATCCGAAACTTAGAAGTGCAAATGGGGAAAATCTCTCAAGCTCTAAATTCTCGTCCTAAGGGGGAACTACCAAGTGACACGATGGTGAACCCAAAGGGTGGGAACAACATGCGGAACACCATTCCCATTACGACAAGAAGTATAAGAGGTGTGGGTGCACCCACCTCAAGTCGCAACTTGTGGATGATGATCAAGTAGTACAAGAAGAAGAGATCCCGAACAATATGGTGCAAGCACATGATGAAGTGCGCATTGATATTGATGAAAATATGGAAGAGACTCAAGAGGAAGTGAACTCGTCTTAGGATCATGTTATTGACATACCAGAATCGATAGTGCAAAAATCTAAGGCACCATTGCCTAAGCCTCCCCCTATATACTCAAATGCTTTCCAATCAAAATGGAGAGAAGCAATTCAAAAAGTTCATTGACATGATGAAGTGTCTCTCGATTAATGTGCCATTAGTTTAAGCTTTAGAACCCGGTTATGCAAAGTTTATGAAAGATTTGATGACAAAGAAGTGGTCGATGAATTTTGAAACTATGAAAGTTACTCATCAAGTGAGTGCAATTGTGCATTCAATGGATCATAAATTGGAAGATCCCAGCGTTTTCGCAATCCCTTGTACTATTAGAAGTGCCGAGTTTGCTAAAGCTCTTTGTGATCTTGGGTCAAGTATCAATTTGATACCCTATTTGGTTTTCAATACTTTGGGAATTGGGCAACCAAGACCCACATCTATGAGATTACAAATGGTCGATCGTACAATGAAGAGGCCGTTAGGAGTGATTGAAGATGTATTGGTTCGTGTTGATAAATTCATTCTTCCGGCGAATTTTGTCATTCTTGATTGTGAAGTGGACTATGAGGTGCTGATTATTCTTGGAAGATCTTTTCTTGCTACGGGGAAAGCTCTTGTTAATATGGAAGCCGGAGAACTCACTTTTTAGGTGGGTGGCGAAAAGGTGGTATTCTAAGTGTGCAAATCTATGCGGGAACCTAATAGCAATGAAGTGTGTTCTTTTGGGGAAACCTAATATCACCCTACGATCAATATGGGTGATATGTTGGAGGCCGTCTTGCTCAAATTGGATGATGACGAGATGGATGGCTTCATGGAATGTGTGAATTCTTTGAAAGGAATAGGTTCTTACAACTATGCACCCCGAAAACTCTACTTGGATCTTGAAAATAGGAAAACTCCTCATACAAAGCCTTCAATTGAAGAGCCTCTGAATTTATAGTTGAAGCCATTGCCTCCACATCTTGGGTATGAATTTATTGGCCCTTGTTCTACTTTATCGATTATTCTTTCCTCTTGTTTGACTAACGTTCAGGTTGACTCCACATTAGCAGTGCTACATAAGAGGAGGAAGGCTATTGGGTGGACACTGGCGGATATTCAGGGAATAAGCCCCTCATTTTGCATGCACAAGATCAACTTGGAGGAAGACGCCAAACCAACTATTGAACATCAAAGAAGACTCAATGAGGCTATGCATTAAGTGGTCAAAAAGGAGATTAACAAGTGGTTGAACACCGGGGTTGTCTACCCCATTGCCGATAGTTCGTAGACTTCTCCGGTGCAATGTGTCCCAAATAAGGGGGCATGACGGTGGTCACCAACGACAAGAATGAGTTGATTCCTACAAGAACGGTGACCAGTTGGAGAGTGTGTATGGACTATCACAAGCTCAACAAAGTCAAAAGGAAGGATCATTTTCCACTTCCCTTCCTTGACCAAATGCTTGATAGGTTGGACGGTCGTGCTTTCTATTACTTTTTTGACGGGTATTCGGGCTATAACCAAATCCTTATTGCTCCGGAGGATCAAGAGAAAACAACCTTTACATGTCCCTATGGTACTTTCACATTCAAGCGGATTCCATTCGGTTTATGTAATGCACTAGTGAGTTTTCAAAGGTGTATGATGGCTATCTTTACGAACATGGTGGAGGACTACCTTAAAGTTTTCATGGATGAATTCTCGGTGGTTGGGGATTCATTTGATGATTGTTTGGCAAATTTGGATAAAGTATTGGCAAGATGTGAAGAAATGAATTTGGTGCTAAATTGGGAGAAGTTTCATTTCATGGTCGAGGAGGGCATTGTCCTTGGCCACAAGATCTCTAAGAATGCCATTGAAGTCGACAAGGAAAAGATTGAGGTGATTTCTAAACTTTCACCTCCAACTTCGGTGAAAGGCGTGTGGAATTTCTTAGGCCACGCGGGGTTTTACCGATGTTTCATCAAGTATTTCTCTAAAGTGGTGAAACCGTTGTGCAAACTTTTAGAGAAAGATGCTAAGTTTCACTTCAATGACGATTGCATGAGAGCCTTTGAATTGTTAAAGTTCAAGTTGACAACCACTCCCATTATCACCCTTCCTAATTAGAGTATCCCTTTTGAGCTCATGTGCAATGCTAGTGACGTAGCGGTTGGAGCTATTTTGGAGCAACGCATCAACAAGATTTTTCATCCGGTCTACTATGCTAGTAAGACCTTGAATGGTTCCCAAGTCAACTACACCATTACGGAGAAAGAGCTCATTGACTTTGTGTTTGCAATTGAGAAGTTTTGCCCATACTTGATGGGTGCGAAAGTTATTGTCCATACGGATCATGTGACACTTCATTATCTTATGAGCAAGAAATATTCCAAAGCTCGGTTGATGATATTGGTGCTTTTGTTTCAAGAGTTTGATATTGACATCCAAGATCTAAGAGGGAGTGAAAATCAAGTGGAAGACCACTTGTCTCATTTGGAGGAGGATGGGAGGCCGCATGATGGACTTGAAATCAATGAGTCCTTACCCGATGAGCAACTCTTATCTATTTCAATAAATAAAGTGCCATGGTTCACGGATCTATTAATTTTCCTTGTGTGTGGAATTATCCCGGATGAGTTCTCTTCAATCCAAAGGAAGAAGCTCAAACAGGATTGTCAAGATTATTATTGGGATGAGCCATACCTTTTTCGGATCTGTGCTGATGGGGTAATTAGAATATATGTACCGGAAGAAGAGCAAAGTGATATTCTTGGGGCTTGTCATTCTTCGGCATTTGGTGGTCACCATGGTGGAAAAAGAACGACGGACAAAGTGCTAAGTTGCGATTTCTACTGGCCCACTCTTTACAAGGATGCAAGTGGTTTAGTGAAAAGTTGTGATGGATGTCAAAGGGCCGTTGGAATCTCGAAGAAGAATTAAATGTGTGTCCCTACTATTTTAGAGATTGATATCTTTGATGTGTGGGGTATTGATTTCATGGGTACTTTTGTGAGTTCTTGTGGAAACAGCTACATCTTGGTCGTGATTGATTATGTGTCTAAATGGGTTGAGGACATTTCTCTACCCAACAATGAAGTGAGAAGTGTGATGGCATTCTTGAAGAAGAATATTTTCACAAGGTTTGGTATGTCGCGGGCTATCATAAGCAATGGGGGATCGCATTTTTGCAACAAGGCTTTTGACACTTTACTTAGCAAGTATGGTGTTACTCATAAATTTATGAATCCCTATCATCCACAAGCTAGCGGTCAAGTGGAAGTTTCCAACCTGGAGATAAAGAGTATCTTGTCCAAAATAGTGAATGTTAACCAGACGAATTGGTCAAATTAGATTGCTTTCAAAACTCTTATCAGAATGTCTCCATACTGGCTGGTGTTCGGCAAAGCTTGTCATCTTCTGGTGGAACTTGAGCACAAAGGCATGTGAGCTCTAAAGAAGTTGAATCTTGATTGGGATGTAGCCGCTAATTTTAGGGTTACACATTTGAATGAATTGGATGAGTTCCGGTACCATGCTTATGCAAATTCGTCCTTGTACAAAGAAAAGATGAAATATCAGCATGACAAATATATTTGGAACAAAGAGTTCAAAGTGGGTGATCTTGTTCTGTTGTTCAACTCACGGTTGAGGATGTTTCCCGAAAAGCTAACATCTAAATGGAGTGGTCCCTTTGAAATTATGGGTATGACACCTTTTGGTGCATTGGACTTGAAGAACAAAAAATAATGAGGTATTCCAAGTCAATGGTCACCGGGTGAAGCACTATTTGGGAATGGTTGGTGATGTCCATGTTGTGGCAGTGATTCAATTCAAATGATGGTAATCTGCGTCATTCCACGGCGTTAAATTGGGCGCTTCTAGGGAGGCAACCCATATTTCTTTTTCTTTTATTTTCTTCTTTTGTAGTTAGGTGTTATTATTCATGCTAACTGGATTTGATATGTGTTGCAGGATGGGTGTACTTTAGAGGAATTGTGCCCAGAAAATTGGTTAAGTGTGGAAAGAATTGCGGATCGTAATATTGCGGACCTCACAATTATGGTTGCTATAGCAAAAGGTAATCTGTGGCCGCACATTTACATTGTGGGCCACACAAATTGAAGGTGAAAAAAGATAACTCTCTAAAGTTGGTATGTCATAAAAATGGCCAATCTGCGCTCGCAAGACGAATTCTGCGATTCGCAACAAAATCTGCGGCCGCTCACCAAATTCTGTGAACCGCAAAACGCAATGGCAACTGGTCCCTCAGGTAATAGAGTGCGGTCTGCAATTGGAATTTTGCGGCCGCACTCACGTCTCTTTCCCTTGGCAGAAACCATTGAGTATAAATAGAGGGCTTAGGGCTATTGTTACCATTTTCCATCTCTGGGCTTACAAATTGCACAAAATTTAAATTTTTTCTTGAATCATCTGCCCACACACCTAGCAGCTGTGATCACTCTCATTTCTTGAACTCATTCACATCTAGTATACTTCATAATCTTGTTAATTTCTTTTAATTTTTAGAGTTTTAGTGAAAATTTAGACCATTTGTCTGTTGAATCTATTTGAACAACCATGTGGAGTAAATATATAGTGGGTAGACTAGCAATTGCACTAAGGGGAATGGGTAAATATATTTCCATGCTTAGATGTTGTTTCCATGTCAAAATTATGCAAAACAATCTGCACAATTGGTTCGTAATGGGTTCAAATCTGCAGCCGCACAAGAAATTGTGCAGTCCTTAGAAGCTCAATCTAGGGTACTTTGGTAAGGCATGGTTCTGCGGCCGCAATAGAAAATGTGTGGACCGCAGAAATCACATTGCGGCCGCAGAACACCCTATTTCCTGTGATCAAAGAGTTGTCAAATTGGTGACTCTCATGTGCGGCCGCAAGACAATTTGTGCAGACCATAGAAAATCGGTTGCGGCCGCAAAACAACCAATTCTCTATCATCAGGGAGTTGGTATATTGGTGTTATGTGAGTTGCGACCTCAATGAGAAATGTACGAACCGCAATCCATTTTCGTGACCGCAATGGAAAACTGTGCGGCCCGCACCCATTCTGTGGACACAATGAAAATCTATGGACCGCAACTCCCTACCCTGTAAGAATGTTTCTACTGTGTTTTTCACTGGATCTTCTCCTAAGTCCTTACATTCCTTTTGTGCTTGAACTTGAACTGCAACTAACAATCGCCTTTGCTTGGTACAGAAAATGGTTTGATATAGAGGCAGAGGCGACACTTCGAAAGTAAGGGGTGACCCTTCTCGGGGACGAGGGAAGCGACCCTTGCCTAGTGCCCAAAAACAAGACCACCAGAAAGAAGACAGCAGCCGGCAGAGGGAGAGGTGTAGACCTCTCAGAGACCAGTTCTGATGTCCCGTCTAGGGATGTATCGAGGGCAACTCAGCCTCTGTACATGAGAAACCGGCCATCTAATCAAGGCCACCAGGGAGATATCAACTCAGGGATGAGTCGTCATCATCACATAGAACCTCTGAGGGTTCGGAGAGTGCCAGTCAGGCTTCTGGGCCTTCCACTACACCTGTCCCCCAGGCACCAGAGACATCAGTTTAATAAATCCCCGATGATGGTAGAGGGAGAGATGCTACTATTACCGGTCTCGAGATGTCGAAGAAGAAAGAGGTATGGGACTACCGGTTTGTCAGTTTGGCTGCCTTCACCAATTTCCAGCAATAGTGGCCAGTGAGGTCACTCACTTTTGAGTGGCCGTTTCACTTTAAAGATCTCGAGAGATATAATCCTGCAGTATTGAGACATTTTCGATAGCACAAATGGTGGATGTGGTTTACCTAGAGTGTGGTGGATGCGAAGGAATACCTTGTCCGGGAATTCTACGCCAATGTGGCACACATCAAGAAAGGGACAAAGGTGACTAAAGTGAGGAATCTCAAGGTTCAATTTGATCAGCACACATAAAACACTTGGGTTTTGATGATGTCGAGACCACTGATTACTTAGAGAAATATGCACTTGGGGATGCAGCTCGGCCTTGGCTAGCTGAGATTGTGGCAGCTCCTAGGCCACCACCACCATGGATCAGAGCAAGGGTATCAATCACAGAAGTACGCTGAGCTTTAAGGCAAAGAGGTGGCACACCTTTGTATACCGCCGACTAGACCCGAGCCAGAATGAGACATATCTTCCAATCCTGCGGGCAGTTCTAGTGGCTTCCATCATGGACGGGTACCACATCAATGTGGGAGCCGTGATGTTGGCCAATATCTCTGTGGTCGCTCGGCAAGCTGACACATTTCACCCGTATCCCAACACCATTATAGAGTATCTTATGGATGAGAGGGTAGAGCCGAGGGACTTTGATATAAGGTGCAGGCGAAGAAGCCCTTCTCATGGTACTCATTGATGGATGCACACAACCCTAAGAAAAAAGGTCAGTCCTCTACCACCACAGGCCAGTTTGATGAGCTAGCCATCTGTGGTAGCTGCAGAGGCAATTGACATTCCATCCACTTCCATCGAGCCTTCAGCTAGTGTCGCAGCTATGCCTCCACCACCATCCTCAATGCCTACAGAAATCCCTGTCACAATTTCCACCTTGGCTTTGAAGCCGGTGCCGATGCCTACTGCTCCACTCTCTGCGATGCGAGACTCCTAGACATTGGCGAGCCTCAACAACTAGTCTGATTTATCCAGTACTGTTGCAGCACAGTCCTCTATGCCGGCACCTCAGATGCCCCCATCAGTGGAAGACACTCTGAAAAAGCTCCTGGACAACCATAACACAATCATGGCTACATTAGTACATCATTGGTCAGTGATAGAAGAGCTGGGAAAAGAAGTTAAGAAAATGAGAAAGTTCCAGGCCTCCAAGAAGTCAGTGGACAAGCTCCGGAGAAAGGTTACCATTATTGCGGCACCCGGAGATATTCTATTTGATATGCTGATTGACCCACACCATCCAGGCCTAGATCTTACAGCACCTACAACACCAGTTGGCCAATCTGAGGAGCCAGACTCTATTGCTGGCAGTGCATCAGATGTTCACCAACCCAGTTACCCCTAGAGTTGAGGATGATGAGATCTAGTTGGAGGAGACTGAGGGTGGTGACGTTGCTGTGGACACAGAGATAGCCAAGGAGTCATAGGGAGTTTTATTCACTCTTACCCTTCCTTGACTCCTATTTTGTTAAGCATTGGGGAA
>AWOL01S0041903.1:3261-15798 GCA_000715115.1 Nicotiana otophora | reverse complement strand
TTTTTCTTTGATTTGAACTCTTTAAATGGAGGTTTTATGTTAAATAAACTTGAAATTTTCTTTGAAATGAAAATATCGATTTGTTTTGGAAATGAGTCGGCTTGCCTAGTTCCACGATAGGTGCCATCACGACAGGGGTTAGTTTTGGGTCGTGACAGTTCTGACATCTGGTTGATAAGTATGATCTTAAGAAGGTTTAATTAACTGCCTAATCGTCACAATCGTGGCAGGGTCGGGAGGTGGATGTAGATCTGAAATAGTTGGTGGTATTAGAGGCTATGTAGTTCGTATGGGATTTCTATTCAGCAAAGGGTACATACGCAGCCAAGGCACTGGAGGAAACATGTTTAACTGTCACGAGGATGACATGCGCCAAATAAATGGCTTGAGGTGTCTTATGACCGGTGTCCTACGAGCGATGAAAGGTTCTCCGAAACTTGTATATGATTAAGAGGTGAGATTTGTATAGGATGATGCTCGGGCTTCTGGTATTCCTGTGTTCTTAATAATTCTACATTTCAGTACCAGCGGGGTCACAGAAACAATTTCAGAATATTCAGGGTGCTACAGTAAGTTCTTTTAATGCACCATCAGCATGGGGTTCTTACAGTGGTAATTTCAGTTATCCGACAGAGATTCAGTATGAGCAGCTGTGCCCACAGAGGGGTTGTTACGAGAGTGGTGATATTAGACACATCAAGAGAAATTGTCCTAGACTTGGGAGGGGTAGATTTTATCAGAACACTCGGGCTACAAGCTTTATTCCAGTTAATACTCCACGTGCATAGTCAGTTAGATGTGGAGGACAGTCGGGTAGAGCGCACCTAAGAGGTGAAGGCCCGATCCGTTGATATAATCGCTATGATTTGGGATGAGGCCGACACACCATATAGTGTCGTTAAAGGTACGATCTTGATTTGTTTGTTATAAAATTATTTTTTCCCTTAATTTAATTCAGTTCTGAATATTAAGGTGAGCCCTCCTATCATGCTCCGCTTATGGGTGAGCTTCGTAATTGTGTGGCCCACTTATATGTTTATCCCTGTTGGGAGATTTGAAGATGTCAGCCATGTCTGTCATTATTATTTTTGTGCACCATTGAGGGCTATAAGTTCGAAAGTAATTTTTATTATTCACTATAGTGGGTTTTATGTGTTTCGGAATAATTAATTTCATTTTGTTTTTTTCATGAATTTTGTGCCCTACCGGTATGAGAGTTCATTATGTGTTTACGAAATTTATTAAAAACAAGAAAGAAAGGAAATTGAAAATTTCAATTGGCACAATGTGCAAAATATTTGTGATTCGGAGTTGAGAACGAGATCCTCACATTTTTATATGATGTGAAATATTTATACCGGGCTACAAGCCGCGGTGGAGGTTATATAAGGGTGAGTTCCTTGTGGTAAAATATTTATGAGTTTAAAATTGTCCCTTTGTGAAGTTTAATTTGTACTATAGTACTAATAAGGAGTTATGACTGATAGGCTTATACGATAATTCCTTTATGTGTTTCTGTTCCATAATTATGCTGTAATTATTGATTTTTAGCCTACGATGCGAGTGCCCGAGTGGAGTTAAATATGACTCGTTAAGTTGGGTAAATAGTTATGAGGTTTGCATGCCTCACATTCTGTTGTCAGTATTGTAAAAATTTAAAACGAGGTGTTGGTTAATATGAGATTAATTGATGATACTAAAATTAATTATGAATAGCTTTTAAGACCAGAGATGTGGTGATGGGCATACATATGATGTGCTTCATGTCCTGATATCATTATAATAATGCAATGCTTGTAATGCTGAGATTAGTGTTATTGATATATACCTTGTGGTGTTTTGTTGGGTTGTGGATGCGATGTTAGGAGTTGTTTTGGTGTTACTCTGACAGGTGGATAGGCCCATTTACAGGGGAGACTCTGCCGAAATTTCTGAAAAACATTTGGGAGTTAGAAAAAGTTGGGAGATTGTTATGTGCGAAAGAAGAGAAAAGTTATGTTATGTGTTTGAGGGCGGACTCTACTTCTCATTCAAGGGCGAATGATACAAAGCGGGGAAGAATGTAACACCCCGGAGTACTTCAACACTATCAAGAAAGTTGATGTGTGCATAGGCACGAGTTGCTATAGCCAGTTGAGACTAATATCGTGCGTCGAAGTAAAAATCAGGCATTTTGGAAATGATTAGAGAGTTAGGGATTTTGCTTTAAAGCTTATAAGAATGGAGAAAAGAAATAATCTCAATTAAGATGGTGTTGTCGGACCCGTGTTAAATTGCAGGAACGTAGAATCACCCACAAATATGTGTGTAAGAATACACTCAGTAATTTAAAGTCCTCAGAACGATTCTTAGCACGTTCGAGGATGAACGTTTGTTTAAGAAGTGGAGAATGTAACGACCCGACTTGTCGTTTTAAGAATTAACGTCCCGTTCAGTGACTTAAGGTCTTGAGCAGCTTTGTATTATATGTATTGACTTGCGTGCGTGATTGAATTCAGTTACCCGATGATTCAGGGTGATTTGGGACACTTGGTCCCTAAAACGGAAGCTTAAGGCTTAGGATTTTGACCATAGTCGGAAATGTGTTAAGACAACTCCAGAATGGAGTTCCATCGGTTCCGTTAGCTCCGTTGGGTGATTTTGGACTTAGGAGCATGTCCGGAAAATTATTTGGAGGTCCGTAGTGGAATTAAGCTTGAAATGGCGAAAGTTGAATTTTTGAAAAGTTTGACCGGGAGGTTGACTTTTTGATATCGGGGTCGGAATCCGATTCTGGAAATTTGAATAGCTTCGTTATGTCAATTATGACTTGTGTGCAAAATATGAAGTCATTCCGGATTGATTTAATGTGTTTCGACACAAGATATAGAATTTGAAAGTTCAAAGTTCATAGATTTTGATTTGAGGTGTGATTCGTCATTTTGATGTTGTTCGATGTGATTTGAGGCCTCGAGCAGGTCCGTGTTATATTATGGGACTGGATGGTGTGATTAGACGGGGTCCTGAGGGGCTCGGGTAAGATTCGGGATGGTTTCGGGGTGGTTTCAGACCATTTCTAGACCAGTTTTAGCTACTGGTTTTTGGCTATAGCAGTGTGCTATGCGATAGCGGGTAAATGGATGCGATGGCGATTGCTTCGCGATCGCGGATGAACTTTCGCGATCGCATAGAGGAAACTTCTGCTGCACTGACCCGACTTTGGAATCTTATATCTCGCAATCTATAAGGAATTTGGAGATAATCCAAAAATGAAAGTTGTAGCTGTTTGTATCTTGTTTTCAAAAAACTAAACCATTTGGCATTTGGAGTTGTGTACAAATAGTTATTGTTGGTACACTACATGCTGTCCGGGAAGATATTTGGAAATCGCGAAGATGAGATTTGTGTTGCACAGGGCTCAGTTTGGCAGCTTATATCTCAACATTTATAAGAAATTGGGAAATGACCAGAACATGAAAGTTGTAGATCTTGATGTGTAGTTTTCAGAAAGATACACCATTTGTTATTTGGATTTTTTACAAAATGTTATGACCATTATACTAGAGGCTGTCTGAAAGAGTTGAAGAAGGTTATTGGAAAACATTTGTTTTCGCGATCGCGGGAGAATGGCCGCGATCGCATAGAGTAAAAGAATGCTAGAATAATTTTGTGCTTCGCGATCGCGGGAGTTTGGTTGCGATCGCATAGAGGAAATGACTGGGCAACATATTTAAGTTTTAAAAATGGGACTTCTTCCCATTTTCCATCTTTGACGATTTGGAGCTCGGGGAGAGGCGATTTTCGGGAGATTTTCAAGGTAAACATTGAGGTAAGAGTTCTTAACTCAATTTTGGTTAAATTACCCGAGTCTATTATTGTTTTTATCATTAAATTAGCATTTTAGGTTGAAAATGGTAGAAATTTAAAGACTTTAAATTGATGATTTGGAGGTTGATTCATTATCGGAATTTGATAAAATTGGTATGGTTGAACTCGTATCGGAATGGGTATTCGGATTTCGTAAACTTTCCACCGGGTTTCGAGAGGGGGGCCCCGCGTTGACTTTTTTGAATAAAATTTTAAGTCGACGTATTATTATCCGGAATTATTTACGATGAATTGTAATGAAATTATACAATTTAATTAGATAGATTTGAGCTGTCCGGAGGTCAAATTCAAGTAAGAAGGCGATTTTGGAATATCGGCATAGCTTCAATAAGGTAAGTGTCTTTCTTAACCTCGAGTGGGAGAATTACCCCTTAGGCATCGAGTCTTATGTGCTATTTGCGAAATGTGAAAAGCCGTGTATGCGAGGTGACGAGTACGTACTCGGGCTTATATGTGCAAATTTTATTGGTTAAAGTTTTAGGCATTCTTACGTATTAAGTTAGATAATTGTTGGCATTAGTAAATCCTTGAATTATTACGCCTGGTTCCTCATTTGTCAAGTTTGTATTTTATGTAATAATTTGGTGTTATTGTCACTTGGATTTTATGTGAATTCCGTGTGTTTGTTGATTTGATTTTGTTTTGGAATTAAATTCATGATAGAATCCTTATCTGCAATATTTATTAAATAAGCTTAAATTGAGGAGTTAATCTAATTATCAAAAATTTGAATTAATGAAGACGTTGCCCTATATTGAGTATTTTTCATCTCCGTTGATTGTTTTGAAGTTTATTATACGTTGTGCGGAGCCTTGGGCTATTTGTTGAGAAATATATTGATCCTACTACATACTCGGAATTTGGTTGTGGTCAGTGGAAAATTATGATATAAATTGTTGTATATTTTGGTGGTTTAAAAACTCTCCTTGATGTTATTTATGCTTCATACCTTGCTTGTTAATGATATACATGTGCTTGGTAAGGAAGAGCGTAAAGCACAAAGGGTGATGTCGTTCCATTTGAGAGTGTAAAGCACAAAGGGTTATGCCGTGCCATTTGAGAGTGTAAAGCACGAATGGTGATGGGTTCATAAGTTCTACGAGTCACGAACGAGTTTAGTAGAGTTTTGCGGATCGGTATGGAGACGTATGTTCTTATCTTCGAAAGGCTACAGGGCTAGTAGGAAAAATTTTCACTTCTTTCATTCTCTATCGTGCGGCATTTATTTAGCTTGAATCATATATCTTATGTTCTTTCGCATCCACTCGTGCATGAAATTGCGCATTCGTATCAACTATGCGCTAACGGTTCGTGATATTTCAGATGGGTTATAAGGGTGCGAGGGTTGCTCAACCATTATTACAACGTGTCGTTCAGATCGAGGATGCGGAAGGGTACATACGCAACCAAGGCACTGGAGGAAACGAGTTTAACTATCACGAGGATGACATGCGCCAAACAAATGGCTTGATGTGATGACCTAAAATATCATCTTTAAATTTAATAAGTAATTCTGTGTTCTAAGACCTCGAAAAACACTAATTATCATTCCCGATTTGCGTGCACAATCCGTAAAGTTTTTCGGAAAGTTTTTATGTGAAAAATAGATTAAAATGTGAAATAAAGCCTTAAAACTCAATTGAGTTGACTTTGGTCAACATTTTGAGCAAACGAATCCGGATCAGTGTTTTGACAGTTCTGGTAGCTCCGTATATAATTTGGAGGTCCCTAGCTCAAGTTATAACCATTTAACGGAAACTAGTAATTCAAAGGCTAAAGATTTTCAAGTTTGACCACGGGGTTGACTTTTTGATATTGGAGCCAGAATCCGATTCTGGAAATTTGAATAGCTCAGTTATGTCATTTATGACTTGTATGCTAAATTTCAAGTCATTCCAGATTCATTTAATATGTTTTGGCTCAAGATTTGAAAATTTGAAATTTTAAAACTGAAAAGTTCGAATCGGGGTGTGAATTGTAATTTCAGTGTTGTTTGACGTGATATTAGACCCTGAGTAAGTCCGTATTATGTTACAGTACTTGTTGGTATATTCGGACGGGGTCTCAAGTACCCCGAGTGTGATTCGAATCGAAATCGGAACAAGAATTAGATTTAAGGAAAAATCGGATATTTGGCCTTCTGGAGTAATCGCACCTACGGATTTTGGACAGCATGTGCGAGGTCGTTGAAGAGACCCTTCAATCGCAGATGCGTCCGGGCATGGCTGGGCACAAGTCCGCAGGTGCGGAACCTGCACACACCCGTGCGTCCGCAGAAGCGGACACGATAATCGTAGAAGCGGAGGTCAGCGCAGGTGCGCATTTTTCCTCCGCAGATGCGAGGCCTCGCCTGGCAGCCCCTTTTCGTAGATGCAATATTTTCTCGCAAATGTGAGCCCAGGCACCGCCGGTGCGGAAATGCCTGGGCAGTGTATAAATCGAAGAGTCCAATATTATTTTCACATTTTGGTCGTTTTGAGCTCGGTTAAGGCGATCCTTTGGGCGATTTTCATGGAAAACATTGGGGTAAGTATTCCTTATCCTATATTGATTATATCTCATGATTCCATACTCGTTTATATCATGAATCCGTGATTTAGGGAAGAAAAATCAGATTTTTCTAAAATCTTTCAAAAACGAAAAATTTAGATTTGAAGGTCCATTTGACATCGGAATTGGATAATGTTTATATGGTTGGACTCGCCTCGGAATGGGTGTTTGGATTTCGTAAGGTTTTTCTAGATTTGAGACGTGGGTCCCACTGCCAAATATTTTAATGAATTTTGGATTTTTATCCGGAAAATTTATAAATTCATATGGAATTAATTCCTATGATTCGTATTGAGTATATTAAATTGTTTATGAATAGATTTGAAGCTTTTGGAGAAACATTTAAAAGGAAAAGTTGTGGTCGAGTAATTGATTGGAATTTGCAAAGTGAGGCAACTGTCATGGTTAACCTTGACTTGAGGGAATAGAACCCTTAAATTATTTGTTATGTGAATTGCATATGAAAGATGTATAGGCAAGGTGACGAGTGTCTATACATCACCGAATTAATTGTTTGCATAATTATTTGAAAATCATGAATCATTTTAAATCATGAATGAATTATTATATTAATTGTTTCACTCATAATTCCTTGTCAAATATTAATTCGTGAATTCCTGTAATAATTGCTACATGCTTATTTGAATTATGTGCATTAATTACTACTTGAGATTTAGTATATTAAACATTAAACTGCCTATTTTCTCCCTGATTTCCATAATAAATTATTATTTGTCATTATTGTTTCATAATTATTGTATGCTTGTTGTCTTACAATTCTATATTAATTGTTGCATTTATTGGGGAAATTTCTTCTATAAGAATTGGTAAATGAATATATTGGAGGATCGGGTTGCACGCCGCAACAGAATTGATCGAAATGAATATATATGAGGATCGCGTTGCACGCCGCAACAGACTTATTAAAAATTCATATTGGAGGATTAGGTTGCACGCTCCAATGGACTTATTTAAAAGTCGATATATATAAATATATTGGGGGATCGGGTTACACGCCGCAACAGACTTGATTAAAATGAATATATTAGAGGAGCGGATTGCACGCCGCAACAGAATGGAATATGAATATATTGTAAGAGAGGGTTGCACGTTGCAATGAAAATTGATGGAAATGATAATTGGTTATGACTGCTGGGTTGGCTTCAATTATTATAAATGAGTTATCTGATTTATTTGTATTATTTGTTGTTGTTACTAATATTGTGTACAGGTTAATGTAAGTGACCCGCCTTAGCCTTGTCACTATTTCGTCGAGGTTAGGCTCAACACTTACCAGTACATGGGGTCAGTTGTACTGATACTACACACTGCACTTCTTGTGCAGATTTCGGAGTTGGTCCCAGCGGCGTACCATAGACTTGCTCGGAGTTCAGCTACTAGAGGAGACTTGAGGTATAACTGCACGACGTCCGCAGTTTCTGAAGTCCCCATCTACTTTACTTTAGCTGTGTGTTTATTTTCAGACAACTTTATCTTATTCAGCCCCTTATTTGTATTATTCTAGAAGCTCGTGCATTTGTGACACCAATTCTGGGATGGTATTTAGACACCGTTATTTTTATGGATTATTCACTATATTTCAGAATTTACTTCCGCAATTGTTCTTTGGTATTAATAAATTTAATTTGTTTTTAAAATGGATAATATTATTCTAACGTTGGCTTGCCTATCAACTGAAATGTTAGGTGCCATCACTGTCCGAAGGTGGAAACTTCGGGTCATAACAGTTGGTATCAGAGCACTAGGTTACATAGGTCTCACGAGTCCCGAGCAAGCTTAGTAGAGTCTGAAGGATCGGTACAGAGGCGTCTGTACTTATCTCTCAGAGGCTATAAAGTTTAGGAATAATATCACTTCTTTCTTATTCTGTCGTGCGAATTTATTCTATCATCGATGATTGAATCATTCTACTCTTATTCTATCACAGATGGTGAGAACACGTAATACCTCTACCGATGGACAGGGACTAGAGCCCCCGGTGGCAACTATGGCTAGGGGTAGAGGTCGAGGTCGAGGTCGTGCTAGAGGCCGAGTCAGAGGCAGAGGTAGAGCTCAGTCCAAAGCTCGAGCAGCTGTACTTGTTATAGAACCTCAGGTGGATCTTCAGGAGGAAGTTCTAGTTCAGAATGTACCAGTTGGACCAGTTCAGGTCCCGGAAGGATTCATAGGCCACTCCAGTACTTCAGGACGCTCTAGTTCGTTTGGTAAGTCTTATGGAGGGCGTGGCCCAGAATGGTACATTTCCAGTGGAACCAGCCGTCTCACAGGCCGGAGGAGGAGCATAAACTCCCACTACTCCCGCTCCGGAGCAGATGGCTCCCCAAAATCAGGCTCCAGCAGCCCCGCTAGTTGGGGTAGTTCAGCCAGTTGTTGCAGCACAGACCGGTGATAGGCCCACCATGGCTTTTGAGGCCTTATTGATACTGGATAAGTTTACTAAGCTCTTTCCAGTTCACTTCAGTGGTACACCTTCTGAGGGACCACGGGATTATCTTGAATGCTTCCATGAGGTGTTGCGGAACATGGGTATAGTTGAGACCAATGGGGTTGATTTTGTTATATTTCAGATAACGGGTTCTGCCAAGAGGTGGTGGAGAGATTATACATTGACCCGACCAGTCGGATCGCATGTACTTTCCTGGGAGCAGTTCTCTTAGCTATTTCTGGAGAAGTTCCTCCCTATCACATTGAGAGAGGAATTCCGCAAGCAATTTGAGTGTCCATAGCAGGGCAGTATGACTGTTACTCAGTATGAGTCCCGTTTTGTGGATTTGGTCTGTCATGCTCTCCCTTTACTACCTAGGGAGGGAGAGAGAGTGAGGAGGTTTATTGAGGGACTCACTCACCCTATCAGACTTCAGATGGCCAAGGAGACCGAAAGTGAGATTTCTTTTTAGGCGGCAGCTAATGTCGCAAGGAGGATCGAGATAGTTCTTGCACAGGAGAGAGGCCAGAGGTCTGCTAAGAGGTCTCGTCAGTTCGGTGGTTTCAGTGGTGCCTCATCTGGAGGCAGGGGTAATTTTGGTAGGGGTCATCCTCCCAGACCATTTCATTTAGCACTTCATGCATCTCCCGGTGCTTTAGGGAGTCACGGTCCTATTATGCCTTACTATGGACAGCCAGCATTTAGTGCACATTCAGCTCCTATTAATGCACCACCACTCCAGAGTTACTATAGCGGTTATCCGGCCCATCTGGGTCAGCTTCAGCTTCAACAGCAATGGCACCAAGATGGGTGTTATGAATGTGGGAACATTGGTCACATCAGGAGGTATTTCCCTAGATTGGCGAGTAACAGATCTCGGCAAGATTCTTGTGCCATCATACCGGCACTGGTTGCTTCACCACCTGCTCAACCAGCTAGAGGTAGGGGTCAGACAGCTAGAGGTGGAGGTCAGGCCATTAGAGGTAGAGGTCAGACTGTTAGAGGTGGAGGCCAGCCAGTTAGAGGCCGTCCTAGGGACGCAGTTCAGAGTAGTGGGGCCCAGCCCCGATTTTATGCTTTTCCAGCTAGACCTGAGGCTGAGTCATCTGATGCTGTGATCACAGGTATTATTCCAGTTTGCTATAGAGATGCTTCAGTTCTATTTGATCCAGGATCTACTTATTCCTATGTGTCCTCCTATTTGGCTTCATATTTAGTTGTGCCTTGTGATTCTCTAAGTGCTTCTGTGTGTGTATCTACACCGGTGGGAGATTCTGTTATAGTAGATCATGTCTATCATTCATGTGTGGTTACTATTGGTAATCTTGAGACTAGTATAGATCTTCTACTTCTTGATATGGTAGATTTTGATGTCATCTTGGGTATGGATTGGCTGTCCCCTTATCATGCTATATTGGATTGTCATGCCAAGACAGCGACCCTAGCTATTCCGGGGTTACCTCGGTTAGAGTGGAAAGGAACTCTTGGTCATTCTGCCAACAAAGTTATTTCTTATATGAAAGCTTGGCGTATGGTAGAGAAAGGGTGTCTAGCCTATTTGGCTTATATTCGCGATCCCAGTGCGGATGTTCCTTCTATGGACTCAGTACCCGTTGTTCGTGAATTTCCAAAAATATTTCATGTGGATTTGCCGGGGATGCCACCCGACAGAGATATTGACTTCTGTATTGATTTGGCTCCGGGCACACAACCCATTTCTATTCCACCATACCATATGGCCCCGCCAGAGTTGAAAGAATTGAAAGAGCAGTTACAAGACTTGCTCGATCAGGGATTCATTAGAACCAGTATCTCGCCCTGGGGTGCACCAGTATTATTTGTAAAGAAGAAAGATGGCTATATGCGGATGTGTATAGATTATCGACAGTTGAACAAGGCCACTATCAAAAACAAATATATGCTACCAAGAATTGATAATTTATTTGATCAGCTTTAGGGTGCCAAGGTATTTTCAAAGATCGAGTTGAGGTCTGGTTACCATCAGTTGAAGATTAGGGCATCTGATATCCCTAAAACAACTTTTCGAACTTGGTATGGGCATTACGAATTCCTAGTGATGTCATTTGGGTTGACAAATGCCCCAACAACATTTATGGATTTGATGAATCGGGTGTTCAAGCCTTATTTGGATTCTTTTGTGGTTGTATTCATTGATTATATCTTGATTTACTCCAGCAGTCGAGAGGAACATGATCAGCATCTTCGGAGTGTGCTTCAGACTTTGAAGAATAACCAGTTATATGCCAAATTTTCAAAATATGAGTTTTGGTTAGACTCAGTTGCCTTTTTGGGGCATATTGTATCGGCAGAAGGCATAAAGGTGGATCCTAAGAAGATTGAGTCTGTTCAGAATTGGCCTTGACCTACTTTAGTTACAAAAATTCGGAGTTTCCTGGGTTTATCAGGTTATTATCGTTGGTTCGTGGAAGGATTTTGATACATAGCAAGCCCATTGACCAGACTGAACCAGAAAGGTATCCCATTCAGATGGTCAGACGAGTGTGAGTTGAGTTTTCAGAAACTCAAGACAACTTTGACTACGGTGCCAGTGTTGGTATTACCCACAAGTTCAAGATCGTATATGGTATATTTGATGCATCTCATATTGGGCTTGGTGCAGTATTAATGCAAGATGGTAGGGTAATGCATATGCATCATGGCAGTTGAAGGTTCACGAGAAGAATTATCATGTTCATGACTTAGAACTGGCAGCCATTGTTAATGCGTTGAAGATTTGGAGGCATTACCTCTACGGTGTCTCATGTGAGGTATTTACTGATCATCGTAGCCTTCAGTACCTGTTCAAACAAAAAGATCTTAATTCGAGGCAGAGAATATGGTTGGAGTTATTGAAATACTATAATATTACCGTTTTGTATCACCTCGGAAAGGCCAATGTGGTGGCCGATGCTTTGAGTAGAAAGGCTGTGAGTATGGGCAGTCTTGCGTATATTCCGGTTGGTGAGAAGTCATTAGCTGCAGATGTTCATACTTTGGCTAATCAGTTCGTGAGGTTAGATATTTCAGAACCCAGTCGGGTTCTAGCTTGCATAGTCGCTCGGTCTTCTTTATATAAGCGCATTAGAGAGAGGCAGTATGATGATCCTCATTTACTTGTCCTTAAGGACACGGTGCGGCACGATGATGCCAAACATGTTGCTTTGGAGGAAGATGGAGTTCTGCGAATGCAAGGTCGTATTTGTGTGCCTAATGTGGATGGGCTTCGTGAATTAATTCTTGAAGAGGCACACAGTTCTAGGTATTCTATTCATCCAGGTACCGCCAAAATGTATCAAGATTTGCGGCAACATTATTGGTGGAAGAGAATGAAAAAGGATATAGTTGCATATGTAGCTCGGTGTCTGCATTGTAAGTAAGTTAAATACGAGCATCAGAGACCTGGTGGTTTGCTTCAGAAGTTAGAAATTCCTGAGTGGAAGTGGGAGCGTATCACTATGGATTTTGTTGTTGGGCTCCCACGGACTCAGAGAAAATTTGATTCAGTTTGGGTCATTGTGGACAGGTTAACCAAATCAGCACATTTCATTCCAGTGGCAGTTACCTATTTTTCAGAAAGGTTAGCTGAAATTTACATTCGTGAGATTGTCCTCCTTCATGGTGTGCCCGTGTCTATTATTTCAGATCAAGGTACG
>AWOL01S0041900.1:0-14646 GCA_000715115.1 Nicotiana otophora | reverse complement strand
GTCGGTACTGCATCCGGTGCAAGTGCTTCTTCTTGTAGTCCCCGATCGGAGAACAAGCAACAAAAAAGACAATGCTCCTCCGCGGCAGGGGGAAAAATAGAAAAGCAAAGAATGCAGTGCCCGAACCATCCCCGGATGTTGTGGTGATGAGCGTCGCGCCCGAGCTGGCCACAAACACTGTGGTGATCGACGATGATGGAGAAGCTAGTAATGAGGAAGCTTCTTTACATAGAAGACGACGACCTTCATCAGCTCAACAAAATGCTCAATCTGTTGAGCTAGTTACACCAATAGAGGATGATGCCTCGGCACCCTTGGGGAAGAGGGGGTATGATATGGTGGAAAATACTAACTCTTGCTTTTGAGTCCCATTTTTCGTGCCTGGTGTCATGAGGCTGAGTACCGGGTCCCTTCCATCTTCGGTTGATGAGCAACCAACAATTAGCACTGCATTTATTGCAGTTGTTTCTCAACCTACAACGCCATCAGCTTCATTTCCTTCTTCACCAACTCTACCTTCGCCACCAACAATTGCTACATCATCTCCACCGGTCGTAGTTTCCCGAGAGGAGGATGCCCCTCTTCCCCAGTCCCCAGTTCATGGTAATTTGGGGAAAATTATGCTGCTCCCTCCGAAGATCCCCAAAGGAGGAGAAACGTCACCCTCTCGATTTCTACTGGATGCCATCTACTGTCTCGGCCAGTGGAACTTGCTAATTGTCTGAAGCCTATGGATCTTAGAAAAAGATAGGAATAAAATACAAACTCTCTCGGGAGAGTATTTGTTGAATAATGTTATGCACAATGCAACGCCATTAAAATCTTTGTTTTCTTTGTTGTTTCTTCTATCGTTGTTATGACAAGGTATTGAGTTTGTATTTCTATTTTGCAGGCTAACTTTCTTGCTTCCGAAGGCCTTCAAAAGTTAATTCTTGATAAGGAGGAACTTACCTCCAAGTGGGATCAATTGTTGGCCGAGCAGGATCAGGTTGCTGCCTACCTTCTGGAACTAGAAGCACGAGCTGCTGAGGTTGCTGAGTTGGGGGCTCAGTTGCAGTAAGGCGAGCAAGAGGTAGTGACCCTTAGCTAAGATATCGTCCCGTTACGGGTAAAATTTGAAGAAGCTAGGGCTAAATGGGTTGAAGCCCATAATGTCGTCCTTGCTGCATTCGGTTGTGAGGCTGCCTCTGCTGAAAGATTGAGTAATTTGGAGACAACCTTAAACTCCTAAGCTGAAGAAGTTACTATTGCCGTGAAGAAGTATGCCCGATTGGAGGAGAGATGTAACGACCTAACCGGTCGTTTTGAGCTCTAGTGCATCATTCAGCAGTTTGAGGCCTTGAGTAGCTTCAATTCAGGTATTATGACTTGTACGTGTGGTCGGAGTTGAATTTGGGGAAGTTCAGAGTTGATTTGGAAAGAAAATTCTATATACGGAAGCTTTAAGTTGGAAGAGTTGACTAAGGTTTAAATTTTGAGTAAACGATCTCGAAATCTGGATTTGAAAGTTTCAATAGGTTTGTATGATGATTTTGGACTTGGGCATATGTTCAGGTTGAGTATCGGGTAGTCTGGGATCATTTCGGCGCTCATTTTGTAAAATTGGCATTTTGAAAGTTTAAGAATTCCTTAAGTTTGGTTTGAAGTGGACTTTGGTATTATCGATGTCCATTCGGGATTACGAACCTTGGAATAGGTTCGTATCGTAATTTATGACTTATGCGTAAAGTTTGGCGTCATTCCGGGATGTTGAAGTATAATTCAGACGCGTTCGGTGAAGTTTAAAGTTTGAAAGTACAAAGAAAGGTTTCGATCGTCGGTTCATAATTGTGATGTTGTTTAGCATGATTTGAGGCTTCGACAAAGTTTGTATTATATTTTAGGATGCGTTGGTATGGTTGGATGGGGTCCTAGAGGCCTCGAGTGCGAATCAGATTGGAATTGGGTTGAGTTTTGGACTTAAGGAATTGTTGAAGCTTAAGGCTTCTGGTGTGATCGCACCTGCGAAGTTTATGGCCGCAGGTGCGAGACCGCAAAAGCGGCCAAGGGGTCACAGAAGCAGTTCTATCTGAGCTGGGCAGTGGTCGCAGGTGCGAGGAGGATTTCCGTATCTGCAAGCCCGCAAATGCGACGAGGCTCCGCAGATATGGAGTTGGAGAGGTGTGGCCGGCTTCGCAGAAGCAGATGGGATCACGCAGGCGCGGAAGCACAGAAGCAAGGGGAGGGCTGCAGAAGCGCCCTCAAAGGTGCGAGCCTTGGGTTGCAGGTGCGTCTGGTCGGGGCCTAAGTGACTTCCATAGGAGCGAACATGTTTTCGCAGAAGTGGAGCCACAGGTGCGGCCAGGGTGCCCGCAGGTGTGAAGATGCCTGGGTAGAATATATGTTGCTCAATTAGAATTTTTGCTCATTTCACTCATTCCTCTCTTGCTTGGGCGATTTGGAGGAGCCAACTTCATCATCTACCTTGAGGTAAGGAACTTCTACACATTATGAGCCAAGTACACGAGTTATATATGGATTTAAACATGGATATGGGTAGAAATTGTGGGGTTTTTTGGTAGAAAACCTAGAATTTGGAATTTTGGATTTTGACCAAGAAATTGGACATAGAATAAGGAATAAATTATATATTTGGTTTGTCACGTTATGGGTAATGATTATCTTCAAGAATTTTCGAAATTCGGGCACGTGGGCCCGAGGGTTGACTTTGTTGACTTTTCGAGCGGTGTTGGAAATTGTTATAAATTGTTAAATTATACGCATTTGAGTATATTTTGATTGATTTACACATTGTTTGACTAGTTTCGGATTGTTTGGCTTTGAATTGAAGAGCTCGAGAGGCAGTGAAGCCGGTTATGGAATTTCAGAGCGAGGTAAGTCTCTTGGCTTACCTTGTGAGGGGGAAACTACCCCCTAGGTGATGTAATTGTTATGGGGTACTAGTTGTGCGTACTACGTACGCACAAGGTGACCAGAGTCCGTACGTAGCTAAAATATGTTTATGTCTGGGTAGACTTAGGACTTTATCATGTAATATTTGAATTGTTTTGACTCATTTTGCTAGCTTAATTAATTGAAATGACAATTGAAATTGATTTAGGAACATATATATATATATATATATATATATATATATATATAATATGCCGAGCTTTATCACACTGAGTTGTTGCCAAGATATTTGATAAACGTAAAGGGGTATATTCACTATCATGCACGTATATCTGTGTTGTAAGCACGTGCCTCGTGATTTGATATGTTTCTTCCTTTCTTGTGGAGCGGGCCGAACGCCTCGCCAGTATAATAGATGCATCTATGGTTCATTCCGCTAGACCCTCGGCAATGTTCACATTATTCTTTATCAGGACGTACGACCTCGGCATTATCGTGCGTTAGATCGCTAGCAGTCCGAATATTCATGAGATTATCCTTCCATTGATGCCTGGCATTTCATATGGTATTCCTTATTCATTTGATATTGGCACTTGATATTTTCCGAACTGTTGAGATAGAATACGAGATTGAGAAATTTATATCGTTAAAAGAAATTTTGAAAGATTATGTTGGTTGCCGTTTATTCCACTATTACTGTTGTGCTTCATATCGGTTTAGGATTTAGCATATTGCTTTATTGGACCTCTAGTAAGTGTCAATATTGGCCCCTCATCACTACTTCTCCGGGGTTAGGCTAGATACTTACTGGGTACGCGTTGATTTACGTACTCATGCTACACTTCTGCACTAAATGTGCAAGATCTAACAGGTTCAATTGATGGTTATCTTGGCGCGTAGGCACAGCTTTTGAGAAGACTTTATGTTGAGATGAATTCCAGGCTACGTATCGCAGCCTACAGAGTCTACATCATACCATTTACTTTACCCTGTCTTATATACATTTCAGACAGATGTTGTATTATTATTGTACTCCTTAGTAAATACTCATGCACTTGTGACACCGGGTTTTGGGATGTTCTAGATATTGTTGTGATTTTACTTAGCATTTACACACTTTTATTATCTATTCTATTTAAAGTGTAAGTTTCCATGCTTTTAATGCATTGATTTCTTTATCGAATAAAATTCATGATTTTGAAAATAATAAAATGCGTAATCAAGTTGGTAGTTCACTATTGGCTTTCCTAATGGCGACGTTGGTCACCATCACGGCCTATAGTGAGTTTTGGGTCAGGACAACTTGGTATCAGAGCTCTAGGTTCACTTGGGTCTCACAAGTCATGAGCAAGTCTAATATAGTCTTGCAGATCAGTACAGCGATGTCTGTACTTATCTTCGAGAGGCTACAGGGCTGTTAGGAGCACTTCCCTTTTTTATTCCTCTTCGTGTGGTTTGATTCCATTGGAGCTTATGCCTTCATTTCTTTCCTACTCAATCTTATGCGACGTGGAGCGCTTGTTATCAATTCGGTATCGAGGAGTTGTAGTGGTACTGTAGACGTGGTGCAGGATGTTTCTCCCAGCGTATTCGAGCGAGTTATTATCGTCGTTTTGTGGAAGAGGTTCTATCGTTCCAGCCCTGTATCGGTATTGCCTATGGTTTTGAGGTTCTGCATAGATTGTTATGATGTTTGTGCGTTGTTATCGTGTTGTGTTGTTGTGAATGATAGATTGCTCATTTATGGGTCGCGACAGTGGATGACCCGAAAGGAGGATTTCTCGGTTCATAGTTTAGAGGTTTGGCATTTAATTCCAGCAGAGGAAATGCAATCAGACTATAGATGTTCAGGCTTTGGTTGATGGAGTAACGAGACTTGATATTTTTGAGCGTGGTGGAATTCTCACGTGTGATGTGATGTCGTCGTCCTTATTTGAACGCATTAAGGTTCGTCGGTGATATGATTTTCTTGATTTTCCTTCGGAGTAGGGTGTTGTGAAATGGTGTCTGAGAAGCGGTGTCACGACCCAATTTTCCCTCCGTTTGGGTATCGTGATGGCACCTAGTCTTAGGGACTAGGCAAGTCTAACAATAATTAAAACAATAACATTATTTAAATAGAATCTCTTAAAATTTCCAAAACCGGTAGTACAAGTCATAAGCTCTAGAGAGTGTTTACTTGAAAACTTCTAAATACAAATGTCCAGAAATAAGAATAAACAATGCAAAACGAAAAGTTGAAGGTGACTCTGAAGCCTGCGAACGCAGCGGCATGTTTACCTTGAGTCTCCGCAGCAACAGTCCACAAAGCTAGCTAACTAATAATTACCTGGATCTGCACAAAAAATATATGTAGAAGAGTAGCATGATCACACCACAGTGGTGCCTAGTAAGTATCAAAACTAACCTCGGTGGGGTAGTGACGAGGAACAATCAATACACTCACTGGTCTAATAAACTAAACAGGTACAAATATATGAGCAGCAGAAGTATGATGTCTACATAAAGACTATGCAATATGGTTCACAGTACAGTAATGGTAATAAGGAAGGAAACAACCAGTGTCAGCGAAATATCATGAAAATGACACAGAAAAATGAATGGAACCCAACCTAAATCCGGAATCACGAATACAGCAAGGACAAGTAATAACGCAACAACTACAACTGCTTTTACATCAAGTTTTAGCCAACAACTTCACGAGGTACCGAACCTCGGACAATTTACAACTCACGGGTCTCAATACCTGAACCCTAACACTTGGCATCATGTGCCCTCGTAACACCTCATAACCGCATTGGCGACTCACGTGCCAATTGAGCCATTCTCACATAGAAGGCAAGTAAACAAGGGTGAGCATCTATGCTCAACAATATCAAGAAGACCTCTTATCCGATGAGAGTGCTTAACTACGTGTATACTTGTGCAAGTGTCCTACCATAGTCCATATCAGCAAATAAGTATAAGGAAAAAGAACGGACAACACGTAGAATATTTTCTCACAGCTTTCATAAGATAAAGCTCACACAGGTATGTATACCACTTCATAAATATCAACAACAAGAATGCCCCCAGGCCACAAATCATCACAAATCAATCCCTGACACAACCCACCTTGTTTCGCCACATGTGCAATAGTAACATAAATGCCCACCTTGTCTCGCCACACGTGCATAATAATGTTCCTACCTTGTCTCGCCACATGCGCAACCCACATATATATACATATCCCGCTTTTGTCACGCCGCATGTACAAATATCAATGGTAATAATAGCACGGCAGAAACCTTGTGCAACCTCATAATAACAACCGCACGGCAGAAACCTCGTGCATCACAACAATAACAAGTACAACAGCAACAATGAAAATAATACAAAGTACGACAAGTAAATTAACTCAAGAACTTTAATTCACAAAGAAATGGTAGAACCAATTCACAAGAAATAACCACAGTAAAGAATGCTAGGATAAAAGAGAAAAGCTCAACAAAGGAAAAACTAATGTGTAGCAACGATCCCACAATATACACTTCAACAACAGGGAAGCTAACACGAATCAAATAATGCCAAATAAAACAAGTCGACTAAGATATAGGATATCTAAACTTCTTTTAAGGTTGAGAAAATTACGAAGGATATTCAACAATTCAATTAAGGATAAGCAGCGGAAAAATAATCATAACCTCAATTAAGACTGAACAATTATAGGATGAAATAATATAAATTCCAAATAAAGATAAGCAGTTATGAAAAGATAGCATGGCTATAAAAGAGATAACAGTTTCAGTTAAGGCACATATGAATCAAGTAACAATAATAGTGGATCATGAAGCAATTGATTCTAATTAAGCAGGTAGATGTGAATCTAGTAATTAAGATATATAATCATAACAAGAACAACTACATATTCAATGACTACAAGGACCTAAGAACCCTAAAAGGCCAACTTCCCACAAATAAGTCCGTGCACGCACTCGTCACCTCGTGTACACGGACTATAATCAACATAGAAGACTCAAATCCTAAGGGGAAGTCCCCCACACAAGGTTAGGCAAGATACTTACCTCGAACCAAGCTCAAACAATCGGTCACAATGCCTTTCCACGAATATCCGGCTCCGAATGGCCCAAATCTAGCCAAACACAATTGCATAACATGAATATAATAATAATAGACTCATCTAATCAATGAAATCAATATTTTAACAAAAATTCCGAAATTCGCCCTAAAAAGTCGACCCGGGCCCACATCTTGGAATCGGATAAAAATCATAAAATATGACACACCCATTCACTCACGAGTCTAACCATATAAGAATTACTCAAATCCGACCACAAATCCCCCTTCAAAAGTCAATCTTTATTGAAGAAGTTCTTCCAATTTTTCCCCATTTCAACCCTAAAAATCCGAAATTAAATGGAGAAACAACTATAGATTTATGCAATAAAACCAAATTCGAGTAAGAAATCGTTACCCACAAGATTCCTCTGAAAATCCCTCAAGGAATCGCCTTCTCCCGAGCTAAAAATAAAAAATGGATTGAAAAATGAACTAACACTCGATACCAACCCCTTTATGCCCAGTGATCCTCGCACCTGCGCTCGCACATGCGCCTACCGCACCTGCGGTCTAACCAGTTGCACCTGCGAAAGTCACTAACTCCTACAGCCTCAGCACATGCGAGCCTTCTGTGCATCCACGGGCATCGAAGATACAGAACTTCCTCGCACCTACGACCCTAGGCCAACTCTCAATTCTCGCATTTGCACGTCCATCTCCGCACGTACGAGTCCGCTGATGCGTAAAAATTCTCCGCACCTGCGGACACTGCCAAGTCCAGCTCTTCTCGCACTTGCGCCTCCATCTTCACACCTGTGACCATCGCACCTACGCCCAAAGTCCGCTTGCGCGATTACACCAGAACTCAGACCTCCTCCAAACCATGGAAATCATCCGCAACTCGTCCGAAAAACACCCAGGGCCCTCGGGACCCCGTCCAAACACACCAACAAGTTCTATACCCTAACACGGACCCTCTAGAGGTCTCAAATCACATCAAACAACGTTGAAAATATGAATCGCACCATGAATTGAACTTATAAATTTTCAAATCTTTCAACTTCTAAAACCCGTGCCGAAACCTATCAAATCAACCTGGAATGACGTCAAATTTTGCAGTCAAGACCCAAATAACATAAAGGAGTTGTTCTAACTCTAAGAATCAAATTCCGACCTCGATATCAAAAAGTCTACTTCCGGTCCAAATCTCCAAAAATTTGACTTTCGCCATTTCAAGTCTAAATCAGTTACAGACCTCAGATTTACAGTCCGGACACTCTCCTAAGTTCAAAATCACCCAACGGAACTAATGGAACTAACGGAACTCTATTCCGGAGTCGTCTTCATATAGTTCTAACTACGGTCAAAATCCTAAGACTTAAGCTTCTGTTTTAGGGACTAAGTGTCCCAAATCACTCTGAAACATCCGGTAACCGAATTCAACCACGCACTCAAGTCAATACACATAATATGATGTTGCTCAGGGCCTTATGCCACCGGACAGGACTTAAATTCTAAAAATGACCGGTCGGGTCGTTACAAGCGGTTGTCAAAGATGGCGGTATATAGCGGTTTCATAATCGAATCGGTGTTTCTGATGTTGATGGCTTGAGAAAGATGATCTTCGAGGGGGCTTAACACTGGTAGCAATTTATTAGTTCAGGTGCTACAGAGATGGACTTTGATTGAGGCAGTATTTGGGCAGCGAAGGATGAGGAAGGATATAGTGGGAGGTGTCTCGCGATGGTTGAATTTCTAGCAGGCCAAGTGTGAACAATAGAGGACGAGAAGTTTCTTATATAGATGGTCTAACCGAAGTGGGATTGCCAAAGTAGCATATGGATTCTGTGGTAGGATAGCCATATGCCTTGAGAAAAGGTTAGAGCGATTTGGGGATCATGGTGGACAACAATTTGGTCTATATATTTTATTTGGAATGGTGGCTACCGTGCTGAGGAAGGTTGAATACGACGGAAAGAAGTTTTCTTGGAATGAAGAGGGGTATTAAAACTTGATTATCATTAAGGGATACGATGTGACTTTGAGTTTGAAATGTATTGTCGGACTTTCAGTTGATATCAATGGGGAATGAACAGACCTGTACAGCTAGTGGATGAACATGGGCTCTGGAGGGTTTACTGAATTCATGATAGTTGTACCCAGTGCAATGTCATTGGAAGATGTCAGTATGGAATTCTACAGGTGGGTTATTCTGGTGAGCAGGTTAGGGGTTGTGTGATTTGATGAAATTTCTATGAAGAGTTCTACTTAATTACTACCCGACGGAAGGTCAAATATGCGATTGTGGCTGGTAATTCTGAATGTTTGTGAAATGTTTAACAAGAGACTACAAGAAATTTGGTGAGTTGACGGTGTAAGATCATGATAATTGAGAAGGAGGAATCTTTGTGGGTTCTAGAATTATGTGATTATAGCTTAAAGCTAAGTGGGGGAGCCCATCGCCTACCACTGGATTGTGTGGTTGTCTGCTTGTGCGGTTTCTGGTTATTAGTACATTGGTGGATTATTTATGTCTAAGGAAAGAAAACATCAGGGGTGATTCGAGCAAAGAACTTGATGAACGTGTGCTATATTTCTCTTTATCGATTCATGTGCAGGTTTTGGAAAGACTCAAAGTTTATGCTTCTTGTGGATGTGATGTACAAGAAAAAGAATCCATCTGGTTGCTTCTTTGGGAGTGTTCATGTGCTAACAGAACATTGGAGTTTGATTATATTTGGGACCAGGTCATAGTGGGTGACTCTCAATAGTGGTTCTAACGGGTTCAAGGATGTAAGTGCGGTGTCTAAGGATCTTTGGGTTTGTTGTGTGGCTGAAAACCGGGATTTTTGCAGCAGAATGTGAATATTACTTGGGGGAATTTTTTATGTTATCATCGGGTCTGCGGGGTAGTATTAGAGAAATAGAAAAAATAGATTCGGATTCGTGGAAGGTCTTTCAAAATGGGTGTACTAGTTAGAGATGTTATTGTGCGCATAAAGAGGGTATGAGATGGTTCATGGGTATTGAGACGATGTGGTCTCGTGAATTGGGTCACTCGGGATGAGTGTTGTTGAGTTACGTCATGTTTTGAATGGAGCTGTTATTATTTCTAAGGCAAGTCAACAGTAAATGGGGAAAAGTTGGGTCAGTTATTAATGGTTGAAGCNAAAATGGGTGTACTAGTTAGAGATGTTATTGTGCGCATAAAGAGGGTATGAGATGGTTCATGGGCATTGAGACAATATGGTCTCGTGAATTGGGTCACTCGGGATGAGTGTTATTGAGTTACGTCATGTTTTGAATGGAGCTGTTATTATTTCTAAGGCAAGTCAAGAGTAAATGGGGAAAAGTTGGGTCGGTTATTAATGGTTGAAGTAGCATGATTGTGGCAATGATCAGTTCCTTCGGCGTGTTAAGTTATACATGTAGTTTGTGGTTGTACGTTCGTGCTTGAAAGCTACCATAAATTGATTGATTTGGGAGGTATTTGATTCAAATGGCCTTGTTGTGTAAATGGATTCCGGAAGAGTTATGGCGGTTTAGACCACGACTGGAGGTTTGTATTTTCTGCGATTATGGGAATTCAGGTGTGTGTTGCAATGGTTCTTCTGAAATGAGTTAAGTGAAACGTTTCTAGCCAAAGAAGTGTTTATTCTACCAGTAGTTCAGGGGTTATGATAAATTCTTGTACTCTTGCGTAACGACATGATAGGTGCAGTGAGCGGTATGGGAATTAGAAGTTGAGGTTCAAGGTTACGGCTCGGTGTTGATAACAATGTCACGAGCTCGGATGGGCAGGGAAGAATTTAGATGTTTAAAGTAAGCTGGCATTATCTTAGTGTCGCTTGAGAATGGTATTTCGTGGAAGATGCATTGTGTATTGATTTGCGGATTCGTGATTTTCTTTACAGAATTAGTACGGTTAGTGGTATGGAGGTGCAGGATTTGCTACCTGGTGCGAAAGGTCGTAGGAGTATAATCCCCGGGAAAATCGTATGAGCGTGACAAGTTAGTCACTTGATTGTTAAGGATTGAAACCAAGTATGGGGATTCTGGTACTATCTCTAATGTGAGAGTTTATGCCTGAAAGGTGCTTGATTCATTTGGTTGTGGACTGAGAGAGTTTGTTCCGGATTAGACGGCTGCTCGTATGTGTCATGAATAAGGCCATTGTGGATCCTTGAAAGGTTATTGGTGTAAGGCCCCATAAAATTTTGCAAAAGAAAATAATGTTTCGTGGTGCCGAATTGGTTTTTGGGTTGAACAATGCACTGGGGGATAAAGGAAAATTTTTGGCAGAAAAATGCATTTCTGCGGTCTATTATGCGACTGCAGAATCACTTTGCGGACCGTATAATGGCCGCAGAGTGAGGAAGGAGAGGGGAAATTTTGGATGCCATTCTGCGGTCGACTATGCGACTGCATAACTGTTCTGCGGGCCGCATAGTGACCGCAAACCCAGGCAGATTTTGGGCCAGCTTTGGACACCAATTATGCGGCCGATATGCGGTCCACATATCGATTATGCGATCGCAGACCTTGTTCCGGAGCTTCATTTTGGGTTTTTAAAACCCGACCCTACTTCGTTAAATACACGCTTTGGGCCATTTTAAAGCTAAAATCTGACATTTTAGAGTGAGAGAGAGTGCCCTAGAGTGAGAAAGTGTTCCTCAATATTGTTCTTCAATTCTTGCTCAAATTTTGGAAGTTGAAGAAGGGAAACTCACTAGGTCTTCATCCTAAAGGTAAGATTTTACACCCTAACCCTTAAATTCGAATTTTGTCAAGAGTTGGGTAACTAGTAAGATAATTTTTGGGCATAAAAGTTGTTCATCTTGCATGCATGTGTTATCAAAGGGTGTAAGAATATTGTTGAGCTAAGAATGGTAAAGAATGGGTTTGGGAATGATGGAATCCTCCATAAAAGGACCTTGAAACCTTATGCATACCTAGTGTTTGATAAAATGCTTAAATGAGCTAGAACCATGATCATCTTTCTAATTTTGGTTCAATTTGTTATATTTCTAAAATAGATTGAAGTTGCTAAGAATTCCGAAATATTTTAGAGTTTAAGGAATCTCCATTGAGGTATATTATGTTATGAAACCCGGTGGACGGTCTATGAAACACATAGGTATATTGTGTTATGAAATCTTGTGGACGGTCTATGAAACGCGTAGGTATAGTGTGTTATGAAATCCTGTGGACGGCCTATGAAACTCATAGGTATATTGTGTTATGAAATCCTGTGGACGGTCTATGAAACGCATAGGTATATTGTGTTATGAAATCTTGTGAATAGTCTACGAAACGCATAGGTGCATTATGTATGAGATGTATAGGTATACGGTATGAATAAACACTATGGACGGTCTATGAAATGCATAAGCGTATAATACGATATGTGAACACTAAGGACGATCTAATGAGACGCATTAGTAATGAAGACAATAGGTGCCACTTTCACTGTCCTCGTTTGTACATGTTGTTTTAATTACATTATATTATGTATTCCACGTATATATTATATGGCTCGGTTGACCCTAAAAGAAGTTTAGAATGAGGCAAGTATAATAAGGCTTGATATTTGAACCTACGCTATGTTTTGTAGTCTTTTGATGTACTTTAAATGCCTCTTATTTGAGTTACCGTATTTTTAAATCTTGTTCTGTCTGCTTTTCATACGAGTACTATTCCACATGTACTCATTTCCCTTTTGCTGGGGGCGCGACATCTTTTAATGGATGCAGGTGGTTCCATAGCAGGTGGCATTGATCAGTGATAACATCACACTCTCCTCCCAACAGACTTGGTGAGCCCTACAGGTATATATACATTGTGGTTGAGGTATAATCGGGGCCTTGTTGCCGGCATTATCCTAGTATTCTTCTGTATTTATAGAGGCTCCGTAGACATAGTGTGGGTTGTATATTGGTGTTGGAAAAGTCAAACTAGTTATANAATTTTTGGCAGAAAAATGCATTTCTGCGGTCTATTATGCGACTGCAGAATCACTTTGCGGACCGTATAATGGCCGCAGAGTGAGGAAGGAGAGGGGAAATTTTGGATGCCATTCTGCGGTCGACTATGCGACTGCATAACTGTTCTGCGGGCCGCATAGTGACCGCAAACCCAGGCAGATTTTGGGCCAGCTTTGGACACCAATTATGCGGCCGATATGCGGTCCACATATCGATTATGCGATCGCAGACCTTGTTCCGGAGCTTCATTTTGGGTNAAATCTTGTGGACGGTCTATGAAACGCGTAGGTATAGTGTGTTATGAAATCCTGTGGACGGCCTATGAAACTCATAGGTATATTGTGTTATGAAATCCTGTGGACGGTCTATGAAACGCATAGGTATATTGTGTTATGAAATCTTGTGAATAGTCTACGAAACGCATAGGTGCATTATGTATGAGATGTATAGGTATACGGTATGAATAAACACTATGGACGGTCTATGAAATGCATAAGCGTATAATACGATATGTGAACACTAAGGACGATCTAATGAGACGCATTAGTAATGAAGACAATAGGTGCCACTTTCACTGTCCTCGTTTGTACATGTTGTTTTAATTACATTATATTATGTATTCCACGTATATATTATATGGCTCGGTTGACCCTAAAAGAAGTTTAGAATGAGGCAAGTATAATAAGGCTTGATATTTGAACCTACGCTATGTTTTGTAGTCTTTTGATGTACTTTAAATGCCTCTTATTTGAGTTACCGTATTTTTAAATCTTGTTCTGTCTGCTTTTCATACGAGTACTATTCCACATGTACTCATTTCCCTTTTGCTGGGGGCGCGACATCTTTTAATGGATGCAGGTGGTTCCATAGCAGGTGGCATTGATCAGTGATAACATCACACTCTCCTCCCAACAGACTTGGTGAGCCCTACAGGTATATATACATTGTGGTTGAGGTATAATCGGGGCCTTGTTGCCGGCATTATCCTAGTATTCTTCTGTATTTATAGAGGCTCCGTAGACATAGTGTGGGTTGTATATTGGTGTTGGAAAAGTCAAACTAGTTATATTGTGTTTGAATTACTTATTCCACTTCAGACTATGAAAAATGTGTCTAAAATTTGAGACTTTAAAATAAAGTAGCAAATGGTAAGGATTGGTATTGCAGGCATGATCACTTTATTGTTTGATTAATGAAAAATATGTATCTCTTTATTCATGGATGAGTTTGGGTAAAAGAAAATCCAACAGGCTTGCTCGGCCGGGTTTACTCGGTTGAGCGCCGGTCGCGCTCCCCGAGTTTGGGGCGTGACAATTGGCCCAGTATGGGATGATCAAAATCAGCTTAAGGCCTGTTGGAGGGTCTAATGTGAAGGTGTGCTCTACATCAGGTCGGATGTGTTCATTCAGCATAGCGTTGCTTACGGAGGAGTCTTCGGGCATTAAATGTTATTCCTGTCTCAGCTATTCCATATAATACTCTATTATGCTAGGTGGGTTGTGAGACGGCTTGATTATTCGCACATGTGTTGTGATCCCGTGTAACTTGTGTTGTTATATGAGCAAGATGACTCTCGAGATGCAGGTTATTTATTGCACCTTGGTCGTGCTTGGGTTTTTGTAGCGTATGGCTCTACCCTTCTCCCTATTGTTGTATTATGCACTTGGCGTGCTTGTGGTTGATATTCGGGCATTTCGTAAGTATAAGCATT
>AWOL01S0041896.1:23879-74241 GCA_000715115.1 Nicotiana otophora | reverse complement strand
TATATATATATATATATATATATAAATAATTTTATAAAATAATTTATAAAATTAAATAAATTTTAAGAGAATATTCGCTTAGTCATATTTCGATCTATTTTTGGGATTTAATTATTTATTGTATAAGTATTGTAAACTTTCCATGCTTGATTCTAATGTATATGGTCACTTTTTTATCAAGTCTTAATTAAATACTCTAATATAGCTCTTTCTTCTTTCAAGCCAGAATTTTTTAAGCTCATACATATGGTGTATATATATACCTTTACCAATTTTGAGATATTGTTGTATTTACAATCTTAGAATAAACGAACCATATTATCTAGGAGTCATATTTTTCATTTATTAGAGTTTGGCTAAGCTTGAAATATATTAATGTAAAAATTTTGTTACATTTATGAAAAAGAAGAATTATCATGCATCACGAATTTTTTTTGTCATAGATCCTGACCTACCATCCTCCCATGGCCTTATCCATTTCGTCCCTCATTATGTTTGCCTAAATTATATATTTTCGAAAATATTTTTTACTACCTAACCAAACGTCAAATCAAAATAAGTAAGTTCTAAGGAAAATATTTCCCAAAGGTACCAAACAATCCCACAGTTGCTTCAATTTTCTTTTTGATGAAAAGCGGGGAAAACAATATAATTTGTTTGCATATTCTATGTCTTTCTATTTCATCTTAGAAAAATCATGTGCATGCACGTATGTATACATGCATACATATGCACACGAAAATAAACACTATTTTTACGTAAACCCCAAAATGAGTTTGTCTTAAACATTAATGAATTGAGCCAGGGCAGTCATTTTCAAAATTAAAAAAGTTTAACCACTAAATTTGTTCTATATCATTTAGAATTGAAGCGAGGAAATAGTGTTGGAATGTTTACGTACACATACACACACATATGTATACACACAAATAGCATATAAATATAATTGAAATTAAATACGCATGTCCTTGATTATCACTAAGAATATCTCCAATAATTTGATCTAAGAAATTTTAACATAAATATTAAATTAAGTATTGAGGGGAAAATCAATCTGGTTGTTATACTACTTTAGAATATTTATCTTATATGTCTTTCTCTATTTTTTTTCCTTAGGAGATGGAGTATGACATAGCTCAAACTGTGTAAATACTTATTATGTCTAGTTTAACTGATTTTTAAAAATATATATAATTACGCCTAAGGTGGCGTCCCCCTTGTATTGAACACCAAAAAAAGAGAGTTTACAAATTACAACAGCCCAAAAGGAAAGAGAGTTTAACTGATTAAAAGTCATAACAAATGGCTTAGTATTATTTTTCAAGATTACAATAACAACAAGAAGCCATTAAAATTCTACAAGCAGGGTCTGAGTAGGATAGTGTATACGCAGACCTTACCCCTGCTCCGGAGGAATATAGAGGTTATTTCCGATAGATACTCGGTTCAAGAAAATGAAAAGAGACAGCGAAACAGTATCATCAACGGAAGCTAAAAACATAATACCAGCAACGTAATATAGATAATTTTGAATAACTTGAGCGTAGTCCATTAATAGTGCAATTATAGTAGTAAGATAAAATCAATTACATAATGCAACTTAGTTATTTGATTTGGAACAAAAAGAAAAAACAAAAAAAACGTGTACAGTTGTGCGTCCCCTATCCCACTACTCACTGTACAAAATTCCGTCCCTTGCATTGCAAACTTGCAGTCCAGAAAAACCGTCACCTTCGCCTTTTTAATTTTACTTCTTCTCTTTGTTTTGCACTCATCTTCATTACCTTCTCCATTGAATGGTAAGCTCTCCTCTCTCTCTCTCTCTCTCTCTCTCTAGAATTGTTTTTCAAGAGCTTCTCATTTTTCTGAAGCTCAATGTTTCTTAGTTGAAGTATTAGGTTGACAAAAATGTTTGATTGATTTTTTTTATTTTGTTTTTCTGAAGCTCAATGTCTCTTCACTTTTTCCATTTTCCAAAGCTACTGAGGTTGAATATTTTCACCATTATCAGTTTAGTTTGGAAGATTAACAAGGTACCAAAAACATATTACACATTTCTAGCTAAAATCTAAAATACTCCTAGCATGTGTAATTTGAGTGTATTATTTTGAACCAAAATCTACATTATCTCGTTTTTCTAAGCTCAATCTTTCTCATGCTGCACCTTTAATTTTTTTTAGGGTTTGCGACCTGGAATCTGATCTGTTTCTTGACGACCACTAAGAATATTGTAAGAAATATTTTTAATGGATTTCTTGTAGTGTCATAAAACTCCCCATTTTTTTCTATTTTTAAGAGCTATAGAATCTCCTCATAATCTCTGCCCGTTTTAGAAATATTTGAAGCAATTTAATTTAGACAACTTTTTACGTTGATGATTGTGGTTAGGCCATACAGATAGATGTCTTTCCAAATATCAAAGAAAGAATGTTTTAGGGGAGTTATAAACCACTGTTCTTAATTAAATATGGTGTTTTACAAGATTTGTAAAAACAAAATAGAATTGTACAACCCCTATAACGTCCTACTACTTACTGCACAAAATTCCGTCCCTTGCATTGCAGACTTGCAGTTGCAGTCCAGAAAAACCATCACCTTCTCCTTTTAAATTTTACTTCTTCTCTTTGTTTCTGAAGCTCAATCTTTCTTACTTGAACTTTTGGGGTTTGTGAGTTTATACAAGTTAGTAGAAACTTTTAGGTTGACAAAAATGTTTGTTTTTTTCGAAAATCTGGAAAACAGAAAAAAGTGATGCAACATACTTACCCATGTTGCATCCTGGAAACTGATCTGTTTGCCAAAATATTGTTAATGGATTTCTTGTAGTGTTTTGGTACTAAGGGGTTTCATGGTTTGGATTTATAAAAAAGGAAACAAAACACACCCTACATCGCTTCATGATTTTCTCTTTTCTTAAACATACTTACCCATTTATGGTGTTTTTCAAGAATCGTTTCTTTCATTTTCTGTGTTGTTTGTTACGTTCTCCTTTTTCTTTTGTAGTCATAATGGCAGATGTAGAATTTAGTTTGAAAGATAGTGGGATACTTCTTCCGAACGTCCGAAAACAAGGCAGGATGAGTAAGTATGACCTATGTTTATGTGATAAATTAAATATCAATTATTTTATACTTTTTTAATACGAATTGATGGGTTGAGCAGTACAGTTAGACGTGAGATCAATTTAACTCATTAGGTAATTATATTAACCCACTATTAAATAATCTTGAAGATTTATGCAAACTGATAATCATACAAATTTTATAGTACTAGTTAATTACTACTAAGATGGTTCCGATCGAGTAGATGCACTAAACCAGACAAAGATATGTTAGCTCATTTTTTATCCATTTTAAATATGGGCACGTCCAATACTTATATATTGTCCATTTTACATAACCCGTACATATTTGACCCGACCCGACCTGATCCGCATATTTTCTGCTTTAATGTTCTTATTGCATGTGTCTGTTGATGCCCTTTTATATTTTGTTATATGGCGATTGAACTCAGTTTTTTACCACACAAACTAGCTTTGTGCTGCTGTTTTGAATGAAATGTTACCGTTCCTCAAAAGAAAATTTTCGCTTCATCACAGTTAGTTGACTTTGTTTTAATTAGTTTCTATTTTAATTTTATAGATGTGTGCTATGCATATAGCACGGGAGAAGCCGTATCGGCTCTATTTGCAAAAGAATTCAGTGAACCTCCTGTTGAACTCTCTATACAACAAATCGCAGATCTATTGCCAATAAACTTTAATTACGAAAATAGACTTCACAGAACAGATGAAGTCGGGTGTTATTTTGGTTCGCATGTTGATGCTCTTCTATACGCAAGAGACTTTGGTTTGTTCAAAGAATGTGACTATCCCAGAAGAGGGAGTAGAAATAAAGATGATATCCCTCCTATCCCTGATGTATGTATGTTTCTTCCTCTTCAAAAATATTTTATATTCTGAAAATATTAAACTTATTTTTTTATTTTTGTAACACATGTTAGAAACCGAGATATCGAATTGGACATGCCAATCGTGTGTGTATTGCTGGGGATCCACATAGGAAGGATTCTGAGAGATTAGTCACTGCAGAAGAGATTAATCGAGTGTTGGCATACCAACCTATGGTTGGTGCAATCGATATCTATGACAGTTTTGCCAACTTCAAGGGAGATGTATGTACTATTTTTATTCTTATACATAGTATTTAATTGTTAAAAGAGTTACTAAATTTGTTTTTATTATGTAAGCTAAATTTAATTGTTTTCATTATTGTAGGGTGTCTATATGGGACGCATTGCTAAGGAAAGGAATCAAGGTGGACATTCTATTCTCATAATAGGATGGGGCATTAAGGATGGGATAGAATACTACTTGATTAAGAACACATGGGGTGAGAACTGGGGGGACGGAGGATATGCTAAAGTAAGAAGGGACTTAGTATACAGGTTGACTTATCCTGAAGGCGTTGATAAAGTGGGTAACCATTATGAGGATTATAACAGCAGTGAAACCAAAAAGGAGAAGGGAAAATGTGCTCCTGGCAGCAGTGAAACCAAAAAGGAGAAGGGGAAAGGTGCTCCTAGCAGTGGTGGATCCAGAAAAGGGAAGGAGAAAGCCCGATAGATTATTGTTTTTAGTATATGTTTATGTTTAAGTTTATGTTTTTGTTGTTAGAGCTGGTACACTCTTACTATGCATATTGTTATAGAAACTAGCAGGTAAGAATCAATTGTGACAAAATATTTAAGGAAGCAGGATATTTCCCTAAGTTTTTTTGGTGCTACGTAACGATGAAAAACACATTATTCTTCGTAAAAGCAAGGTCTTTAATAATGTAATGACGGGGAGTTTTAGCTATGTCTTGAGAAACAACCATTTTTATTTTTCTCTTGAAAGTGGATGTTTGTTTTCTTGCTATATGTAGGTCTTCCCATGTCGCTACATTTTGGTATTTGTTCAAATTTTTGCTCCATTTCATGTCTTATGTCTTCTAAGTGCTGTTGAACAAGCACATTCACCTCAAGATCGAAGCCTCTTGAAATAATTTTAATGCTCAGTTCAAATCATTGCAAGGACTACTTTCAGAAAGATTTTGATTACTTTCATCAACTATTTGAGACTTCTTAGGACGAATTTCATGTCTTCTCATTATCCTCGTCTCTTCTTCAATCTCTCAGATAAAGAGCAACAAAAGTGCCGGATAAGCGTTCCAAGTTTGGCTATTTTCACAAAAAGAATTGACTAAATTTTAGCTCACAACTGTTGACAAGATTATATTAGGTATTAATGTACCAATAACAAAAATATTTCAGGCAACAGTAAAGAAATGTTTTTGCCAATTTATTTATAATTTGGTAGCTTGCTGCTTAAAATCTCGGATGAATTTGGTTTCGATAGTAGTAGAGAATCCATCCCAAGGTTCAATGTCAAAATTATTAATGCTTTGTCATTTTTAAATTTAATACATATAATATATTTTATTCATATAGATTTATTCGACTTTTTTCAGTTTCCTTTTAGAAAAACTAACACATACAACGAAACATCAAAAGTAAACTTCTGGTCATTTTTTATTTGAAGGGTCATAAGTTTAGAAAAACCAACGTGAAAAATTCATAATAAACTCCAAAATCCTAAAGATTATTCAAAGCAAAAATATTTATGGAGCTTTCTGCTTTTACAATAGTATATGTATACCCCTTCATCCTTAACCAGATGTCTCAGCTTCAAGCCATAAGTTTAAGGTTGCTTTACCCCCAATATGCAATTTTTCGGCACAAATCCAAATTTAGTTAGGCTTCAATTCAGATACAGAACAATAACAACAACAACAACAACAATCCCATTGTATTCCCATAAGTGGGGTCTGAGAATGGTAGTGTGTACGCAAGCCTTACCCCTGCCTAGTGAAGATAGAGAGATTATTTCCAATAAACTCTCGGCAATGCGGATACAGAACACCTAGATATAATTTTTTTTTATTAGGAAGCACTTTATCCCAATATACAATTTTTCGGCATGAATCCAAATTTAATTAAGCCCCAATGAGAATAAAGAACACCGGGTGAGAAATCCAAAAAAAAAAAAAAAAAAAAAAAAACTATCGTGTACCAACGTTAAAAAGGCTACTATTTAGTATTTAGCCAGTCTATCTGCGTTATAACCCTATGAATATTCTAGCGAGCCTTTTTCTTTCCCCTCCTTTCGGCATTCACTGCTATAAGTTATGTTTCATGTGAAAACTTCCATGTTTCTTTTAGTTCATGGTCATTTCAGAAAAGACGTCTCAATTGCACTAAGATCACTCTCCTCAGTTTTGTAGATTAGGGATAGCTACATTTAACAAAACAAAATCATTAAAAGTCCGCGATTTTTCACCTTTTAAGTTTTATATACTCGATGCAATATGTTCTTGCTTGGAAATTTTGAAATTCCAGATAGATCAGTAACATTTATTTACACACAAAAGATTCAGTATCATTAGTTATTTTTTGAATTTTCGGCTTAAACAGAGTAAATATCTCATTTTAACAGTTGAGGTGTTCCAATGATTATATAGACTACACTCAACAGTAGCTATTTTATCACACCATCCACGTACTCGTGATTAGAATAAAATTTAAGGCAAAGTATAGACATCTCCCTGAAGTAGGCCACTATTTTCATTTAGCTACTTCAACTGAGTCTTGTACCTTTAGATACCCCAACCTCACTCAATATGTGTCTAATAAACAACTTGGAGCAGTATAGTATAGGCCAACTTTAGAGAACCCAAAATTAACCAAAATAGTGCACTACCATAGATCAAAGCGAAACAACCAACCATCTACAGAGGATTTCTCAACACCAAGTTACTCTAATAAAAGCTTCATCGTCAAACATAACCAGAATCATATCAGAACACATTTTTCCTTGTCTTAGTAATAAAACACAGATAACCCTACGTTCTTAAAGACATAACTAGGAGCGTAGATGACAAATCACAACACTTTTTTTTTTTCATGTCTTAGTAATAACACAACTAAATGACACTACATTCTCAATAATAATTAAGATGGTAGATAAGAGTTTAAAGAGAGGACTAGGTCACTGCATAGCTTTCACATCAACATTGGAATCCGGAGGCCGCTCACCACCTGCCAAAAATAAAATGATAATTACAACAAAGAAAAGCAGAGCAGGGCAGACCCAAAATAAATTTAAAGCATCAATTTTCTCATCTTTCTGTATATAAAACAATTTGGAAGTTCCAAACTGCACAAAGCAAACACCTTGAAAGCTTGACCAGAAAATGCAAACAATTTGGAAGTTCCAAACTGCACAAAGCAAACACCTTGAAAGCTTGACCAGAAAATGCAGACCTTGTGATCGAGTAGACAAGTTGCAACGACAAGGGAGTTGAATGTTTTAGGTATAACATTATTTTGATGTGAAACAAAACTTCTGTCCTACTAAAGAATTTTCCAAAGGAACCTAACTATACTACGCGAAAACAGACTTTACCCACGAAGTCGCCACGAAATCAAGGGTTTTTCGTGACATGTAGTTGCATGAAAAGTAAAGAGTTTAGACCTGAAAAGTAGTCACATGTCATCGAGACTATAGGCTAAATTTTTGTCCCCTGAAAACGAAATATTTTGAAATATTCGGCATGGAAAGTTTTCGTGGTGACCTGCCGAAAGTCACCAAGATAGGCATTTGGGGCGACCTAGTCCCTTCGTTTGGTCCTTGTTTCCAGTTAAGCTGGAATCTTTTCGCTAATGCAAGAAGCTCTTGCAATGAATCATGTACTCTTTGAGTAATTTATAACATCAGATTCCCTAGGTTAGAAAACAGTTTTCGTGAGAATCTGAATGAGTAATCATTTCCTGGTAGAAAAGAAAAAATGAGATGGGAAAAGAAAAGCTACACATTCTCTTAGTTCTACTCTTGAATGAATTGTTTTTTTTCTTCAGTACCAAAAGATCCTTGCCATCATCAAGAAGGAAAAAAAAGTGGAGATCTTTCATTTGGTTCTAGGAGGGTATAATCATGATGAAAATGAAAAAAAAAATTGCCCGTCAAGGACAAGCTCAAACTCATAATAAAATGAGAAATTTTTGACAAAAGACAGATAGAAATACACATTTATAGCAAAGAGAGGGAAATGTTATGAGGAAAGACAACAACAACAACCCAGTGTAATCTCACTAGTGGGGTCTGGGGAGGGTAGTGTGTACGCAGACCTTACCTCAACCCTGGGTTAGAGAGGCTGTTTCCAATAGACCCTCAACATCCTTCCCTCCAAGAACTCCCCACCTTGCTCTTGGGGTGACTCGAACTCACAACCTTTTGGTTGGCAGTGGAGGATGCTTACCATCAGAGCAATCCACTTTGTTATGAGCAAAGAGCTTTTTAAAAAAAAAAAAGAAAAAGAAAAGAAAAGGCAGCCCGATGCACAAAGTATCCCGCATTCACGTAGGATCCGGTGAAGAGCCGTATCCCAAGGGGTGTGATGTAGACAGTCTACCCTGATGCAAGCATTAGTGGCTTCTTCCACGCTCGAACCCGTGACGTACAGGTCACACAAAGGCAACTTCACCGTTGCTCCAAGGCTCCCCTTTAATTTATGAGGAGACAGTGTTCCTAAAAATTGTTATTCATGGGAGACTTGTAATGTTTCTACCTGAGCAACATCAAAACTGCAGCTAAAAGTGATTTTCTAATTCATTTCTTAACACAACAAAGAATAACACATATCACAACAGCATTGATCAATGCAATCATGTGAACTCTCTCATAAATAAGAATATTCAAAAGGGCACTTATAGTTATAGTAAAGTGAAAAAATGAAGATACAATTTCTAAGTACTAAATTCCCCAGATCAATTTGACCATAATACGAAGAAAGAGGCTAAGTCTAATTCTATAAGATCCTCGAAAGCTTTGTGGTTCTCTTTTTGTGTACATACAATTAAAATGTATTATGAAGTTTCTCTATAATGATATTGTACTATGAAGTGTTGTGTACTCTATATCATGACTTTTATCAATGAAAAGTTCATAAAAGACTTACTGAGAAATGCCTGCAAATCGGTGATGGTCGCTGGGATATTGTTGGGCAAACTAATAGGAACATACAGTTGATATAAATTAATTAAAATGAAATTGGTATTTGGGGCAACCCGCAGGCGCCACCAAATGTATGCTACAATAAACCAATAAATACCCATGACCACATAGGATCGCCGCTACAGAGGTTTATTTGTGGCGACTAGGGCTGCCACTGAAAAGGAATGTTTTTTTGTGGCAACTGATGTCGCAGCTAATATACACTATTACACAAGTCGCCACTAAAAGCTACTCAACTATAGCGACTGCAAAGTCGCCACTAAAGGTCATTCGAGGCAAGTTTTGAGCTTCAGTAATGACTTAGTTGGCACAAAAGCCCTCATTTCTTGTAGTGCAATTAGACGAGGTAAGGTCAGAGACAGCTAAAAGAGCCATCAACAGTCCAAGACATCACACTCAGCTGCACCCACGACTTTTATGCACATGGACATGAATTTTCAAGAATCTCAAGTCTCCATAGCAAAAGAAGGCTATGCATTAGATTTCGAAATTGTGAAAGAGACCAAAGACTTCAAAATGCCTTTGTGAGTTCCGATACAGACCAAACAAATATATCCACCAAGCCAGATCAAACCACGAGTATCGAAATAGTCCAAAATGCCAGTTGCTTGGGAAGCCATTTTGATAGAAAGATATTCCACAAAGATGATTTCACTTAAGTTGGTCTTTGATGAGCTAAAACATCACGGAGATGTTAATTATTTGATGTTAAACTTATCGTCAATTGGACTACTGATACTTTTTTTGGTGACCCAGAAACTCGCGTGGCCGCCAACCCTTACCCGCAGCCTATAAAGGAAGCGAAGCTCTTAAAAGTGAATAAGATAACATCCTTGCTGCTAAATAACTAAAGATCAGAATGCATCTATTTTCATTCTCTCTCTCATTTAACAATATGGAAAGAATGCATGATGTTGGTTGGGTCTGACAACGAAGATTTGAGCAGTTATCCTTTTGGTGCACTGGATGTTGCCGGCAAGCACACACAATAATAGCAACATAATTTTTACAATATTGGCAATAAATTTTGGCATATTCGAATATAACAGATCCAAATGGAGTGAAATGGATAGCAATACGACGGACCTCAGGATTGAGGCATAGTTGTTGTAATTTGGTGTGTAGCAAAATGCACATGCATAAATTAATGGGTAGTAACATACACCACACCACCACCACCACCCCCCCCCAAAAAAAAAAAAAAAAAAAACACATGCCGGTCAATGCAAGAAAAAACCCCCACAAGGGACAAGGTAATCCTAAGAGCGCACAAATATTGGAAGTTTATTTATATTTAGCATAATCACGTTGCATATATAAGATTGTAAGTAACAAGGGAGAAGATGCATATTAAAAGGTTTACCTTCACCACTGGATTGTTTCTTAAGCCTGCAAAATATAATTTCTTTGTCTCCATCAATTCCCCACCATGCCAATGTTTGAAAGGTCTTTACAGCATCAGAAGCAGCAGCAGCAGCATCCCTGGCTTGAAAGGTGATACGACACCAAAACCCAGCAGCAAGTGATGTGTTCACAGTCAAATTTTTGACAAATTCGTACCGTTTATTCTAACAAATAGAAGAAAGCCAAATTAAAAGGGGCAGACAAAATAACATTTTTCTCCAAGGATAATGCGATTATATAAGAAGGTTTTACTTACATTCTGTGAATTGAAATCATCAATGGCCATGTGAGACAGCTCGGTATATCTTGGGATGTTCTCGAAACCCCATTGTGGATTAATTGGAGCTACCACACTAACCTCCAATGGCAAACCCAAATTGATATCAAACCCCTATTTTGCATAATACACGAACAAAAAGGACAAATCAAAAAAAAAAAACAAAAAAACTAGACAAGTAGAAAAAGCACACATCCAATGGTGTGGTCTAGTAGTCAATGAAGTGGAATGAGAACCATGAGGTCTCAGTTTCAATAAGTCTAGCGGATTAGACTAAACCGACACCTAATAGGGTAATAAATTTAGTCACATCACCCTTCATCAACAGATTCCTTGCATGAACTTACTGTTGAGTAGGAGTTCAAGTCTAAAATAAAGTAAAACTACAGAGACCTACACGTCGTCTAAAGTAAACTAAACCTAAAAAGACCTCATATATCTACAAGAATACTGTATATTTTACATTGGCATTAATTGTTAGCTCTACTGTTTGAGACAGTCAAGGAATCAAAAATTGCTTGAATCGACTTGTTTTTGGTACAAATATCAGACATTTACCGATATGCTTGCAGAAAAACACAAGGTGATTTCTTACCATTAGGGCCGAGTCAAAAAATAAATAAAAAACATGCATCAGACGAATAAGTACGAAGGGTTATCTACGGGCTCAACCTAACTAGTAGCTTTCGTCCAAATGTTGTATTTGTATTTAGAAATTCATGAAATAAGTAAAAAAAATTAAATTCAATAATTATCCTAGAATTTAGAGGTCTTAAGTATGAAAGGAGGGCAGGGTACGCACCTCGCTCTCATCCACCTGCCGATTATATTCCTCCCGAAGTTTCCGGGACATACTGCGACCGTCGACATACATACCATAATCGTGATCAGAATCAGAATCAGAATCAGCGACATTTGACCCAACTACTCCATTACTACTCTCCTCTTCCAACTTTTTTTTCCCTCGGCCATCATTCTCTGGAGGTGCCATCTGCAATCGGAATCGGAAGCTGCTGAAAATGTGAGAGATATTCTTCTTAACCCTAACCCTAGAAACCTCTTTCCCAAATTTTATAACGTTGCCATATATTTCGCTGGCAAATTTATGTTGAGTTAAAAGAAAAATAGAAACATGTCATAATATTTGTTGTATGGCTATAACATATTTAAAATTGGGATTTTTTAGTTTCTATACAGCATTTCAAACTTTATTACGAAAAATATCCATGTTTATGAATTTACCCGACCTAAACACAGTTTATCTACAAAATCTATACATTTGTTTAAACTAGAATCCTTTCTGCGATAGTCTTCCTTATTTAGGTGCGAGATTTTTGAGATCGCTTAGAAATTTTACTGACGTAATTCTCGCACCAATTATGAATGCAACATATTCATAGAATCCTTCTATTACGCAAATTTGCTACAATCGAATTGAATTTCACGACATAATGTCAAAATTAGCGATTATGCTTCAACTCAATGGGCGGTGGGATAGCGTTGGGAGATACAAAGATTTTGATGTTGACGGAATTGTTGTTAATGACGATTCAAATTATAGTCAATTGAATTTCGCAATTGCAGAGCATCTAATGATCGATACCTCTACAAAAATCATCGAAATCAAATACACTGTCAATGAACGTTGTCCTCCAATGGAAATTCAGAGCGATATGGGAGTGCGAGTGTATATGGAGACGAAAAAGGAAAATAAAAACTTAGGAGTGTATCCGTTGTGTATAACCGTGCGTGATTTTGATTTGGAATGCAGTATGTCGAATGCGCGCACAATTACAGGTTTGTTCTATTTTTCTAATGCTGATGTTTTTTCAATTTCAAGTATTTTACAATTTTTCTACAATTTTACTACATAACAAATATAGTTCAACTGTTATGTCTCTACAAGTATTATTTCAAATACTGAACACATGAATATACATAGATCTGAATTGCTATACTTTTAATTGAGTGCGTGTTCTTCTGATTATCGTAATACTAACATGGTACAATTGTCAAGCAATCGTAACACAATTGGAGAAGTATCATGAACAATGAAGTTGATTGATATGCAAACATCTCCGGCAATTGTGGAATATGAAAGTATCATCATAACAGAACATACGCCAAATGTAATTGAAGTTAGCTCAAGTTTACCAAGACAAGCAAGCAATTGTTAGTGCAATGAAGCATTATTATGTCATGCATAAGTTTCAATTTAGGGTGAAAAGGTCTAGTGAAAGAAGGTATGAACATTTTATTTGTCAAATTCATATTGTGGATAAGTTGTAGTTTTTTTGTATATAAATTGTTTAAGATAAGTTTTTGTGCATAAATAGCCTCGTATTTTGTAGCTACAATTTTCATAACATTTTTTGAATTATTTTTATTCTGTAGCTACTACCTCGTATGTGTTGGTGACAATTGTACGTGGCACTTCAAGTCCACCAGCATAAATGAATTAGCATTATTCAAGGTTCAAAAATTCAATAGCTTGCACACATACTCTTTGATGGACAACACATACATACAACGCAAACCAACTGCCATGGTAGTTGGCAGCATGGTGATGCCAAAATATGCAAATCCTAAGACAATATACACACCAAAAGACACACAAACTGACATGTTGTCGGGTCATGGTGTGAACTTAACATACATACATACAAGCTTGGAGAGCAAATGAAAAGGCTTTGGATTTTTTGAGAGATCATCTTACTGATTCCTACAGCCGATTGCAGAGTTTTTTGTATATTCTGGAGAAGACTTATCCAGGTCGGTAGTGAAATTGTAGAAGACTGAAGATGACTGTTTCTTGTATGCATGTGTTGCACTTAGTACGTCCATCAAAGGATGGGAGTATTGTAGGCCAGTTGTAGTAGCTGATGGCACATTCTTGAATTCGGCATATAGGGGAATCATGCTAACAGCTAGCACAATGGATGCAACAGGTAATCTAATTATAAAAATATTATTAGAAAGTTGTTTTTGAGACTAGATTTTTTATATTCTTAAGTTTTATTACAGAAATTGAATTTCTTTTTGCCACATGTGTGGTAAGTAGCATATTATCACTAGCATACGCCGTTGTTGATTCAGAAGATGGCGCATCATTGAGGTGGTTTTTTGAGTAATTCAAACATGCATATGGTGAAAAACCAAATATGTGTGTTGTTTCGGACTAGAATGAGAGTATCTTGAATGCAACATCTATTTTTTATACCGACATACCACATTATGCTTGCATGTGGCATATTTGGACAAATGTAAGGTTAAAGTTCAAGAAGGGTCATTTAAAGTTAAGCGAATTGTACTTTGCCACGGCACGATCATACACGCTTGATGAATTTTATCAAAGAATGTCAAAGATTGAAGAGATCGGCACACATGTTAAAGCATACCTATACGATATTGGCTATCACGTATGGTCTCGGATACATGCTATAGTGAACATATGGTGGACAATGACATCAAACATTGCCGAGTCATTGAATGCGGTAACCAAAGATGCAAGAGAGCTGCCCGTAGTAGAACTATTAGAGTACATGATGACTATTCTTGAACGTTGGACTAATGAAAAGTTATTGAATGCAAAGAGTACATTCACATACCTTAGGAAAAAATACAACAAAGAGTTGGAGAACAACATGACATTATCACAGAAGATAAGAGTAAGTTATAGCCAATAACATCAAATCATTGATTCCATCAAACTAAATATATACTGTTAATTGTAGAAAAGTTGTTGTATAATTGTAGTTATTTTGTTTTATATTTGTTGCTGACAACTTGTTGTGTGTTTGTAATGAAATTATAGATGAGGGTTTCAACAGATTACATACATACTGTGATAGATGATGTGAAGCGCTTCATTATTTGCCTTGCATAAACACTGCTCCAATGCCTTCACCTGAAGCATCAGTTTCTATTACAAACTCCTTAGAGAAGTCGGGCAATGTTAGAACATGAGCATAGGTAATAGCCTTCTTCAAATCTTCAAAGGCTTCAGTAGCCAATGAATTCCAAACAAAGCTCCCCTTTTTGAGTAAGTCATGCAGTGGTCTAGAAATCAAGCCATAGTTCTTGATAAACCTTCTGGAGTACACAGTAAGACCAAGGAAACCCTTAAATCCCTTCAATGTGTTTGGTTGAGACCAACTCCATACAGCTGACACCTTCTGTTGGTCCATGGCCACTCCCTCATTACTGATGACATGGCCCAAATAGTCTATCTGTGTAACTCAAAAAGCACACTTGTTTTTTTTGACAAACAACACATGAGACCTTAATATCTGGAAAGCCTCCTCTAAATGAATCATATGATCTGACCAGTTGGAACTATAAATGAGTATATCATCAAAGAAAAACAAAATGGATTTCCTAAGATAACGATGAAAGACCTGGTTCATGAGACTCTGAAAAGTGGAAGGAGCATTAGTCAAACCAAAGGGCATTACCATATATTCATAATGACCATGGTGAGTCCTAAATGTTATTTTAGGAATGTCATGTTCAAACATCCTAATTTGATGATACCCCGACCTTAGATCTAACTTTGAAAAATACTTGGCTCCATGTAATTCATCTAACAGCTCCTTAATAACAGGAATTGGAAACTTATCCTTTACTGTACTGTTGTTCAACTCCCTATAATCCACACACATTCTCCATGTTCCATCCTTCTTCTTTACCATTACAATTGGAGAAGAGTAGGGACTGGTATTGTGATTTATCACCCCAGAACTCAACATCTCATCTATCATTTTTTTAATCTCATCTTTCTGAATAGCTGGATATCTATAGGGACTCTTGTTTATTGGAGCAGTACTTTCTTTTAGAACAATCATGTGATCATGTTCCCTTGAAGGTGGTAGTCCCTTAGGTTCCTCAAATATGTCCTTGTACTTTCGCGGATTCAAGTCTAGTTCTGCTGTCTTTTCTTGGTCTTGGTCTTGGCCTACTAGTGAAAACAACCGAGCAGCTTCACTTGAATTCCCTTCTGCTAGTACCCCCACTGATATCATGCATAACTCTGCTGGCTTAGCAAGAATCTTATCCATTCTTCCTTCTTGAATTAACTTAGCAGCAGGAGGTTGAATCCCCCATAGAGAGATCTTCTTGCCCATGATAGTGAACTCCATTTTGAGTTTCCTGAAATTCCATAGGATATCACCTAAAGTGATCAACCGTTGGATGCCCAGAACCATATTACATCCCCCAATAGGCAATACAAGCATATCAAAGTCAAATGAGACTCCTTGCATCTTTCACACCAGGTTTTTGCAAACATAATGACTTTACACCTTATTACCATCAGCTATTGATACTGCAAAAGGAGCTTTGGCAGTCAGAACACACCCTAACTTCTTGGTAGTGTTGAGATCCAAGAAATACTGGGTACTGCCAGTATCAATAAACACATGATCTGCCTTCCATTTGACTGACATTATCACCCGCATGGTCCTAAAATCATGTGCACCATTCATGGCATGCACATATACATGAGGTAGTATAGACCCATCTGCATCAGTTTCTAGGCCTTGGGCTAACATGGTTAACAACTCTGCTGGATCCAACATGACATCTTCCTCTACTTCCACCATTCCCTATATTTCTTCAACTTCCATAGAGAAAAATGCTTTTTCTTCTTGCACACATGTCCCATAGTGTATTTCTCATCACAATGGAAACATAACTTCTTGCTTCTTTTTTCCTCCATCTCAGCACTAGTCAAGAGTTTAGGATTTTTGTAGGTTGGTTTAGAACTGCTAGGGTAAGAAGGTTGTTGTTTTGGAAAAGTTTGAGAAGGTTTAAATGGCAGGTAATTCCCTCCTTGAGGAGAGAAAGATGCATGCTGAAATCTTGGGATATTTCTGGGGGTAGGAAGGATGACATTAGAAGAAAAAACTTGTTTCTTCACTTCTAATGTTTGCTCTTGAATTCTGGCTAAACTAATGGCTTTGGCTAGAGACCTAGGACCTAGCATCTTACCAGGCAGACCAATTGTTTGTTTCAAACCCCTTAGGAAACAACTAACAATATACTCCACTTGCAACTCGACTCTATTAAGTAATTCATCAAAATTATCTACATAATCTCGAACAAACATTACCTGCATGAGATCCTTGAAATCACCCATGGGATCATTAAAAAGTTCAGCACCAAATCTGGCATAGAGACATACATACTCTCCCCATCGAGGCCATTCCCTAGTCACCCTAGACTTCATGAAACTTTGATGCCATTGCAATGCTCGACCCTCCAGTTTGCACGAAACTAATTTGACCTTAGATTCCTTAGGAGTTTCATCCACATCATAGAATTGCTCGCATTTGTACAACCAATCTTTTAACCCAGTCCCATCAAACCTAGAGATAGCCACATCGACTTGATAATTTATGACAGAATTTGGATTCTCAACAGGTGTGGGAGCTCGAGCTTCTATCCTTTCTTCATTCTTATCCAAAACTGGGCCATTTTGGACAGGATTTCCCCCATTATTCATCATCATTCTTTTGATCTCCTCCAAGGCTTGAGCCATTCTCGACTCTACAGAATTGGTCAATTCTGTTACAGAATTGACCACAGTGTCCATCGATCCTTTGGGAGCATCAACATCCTTGCGTAATTCCGCCATGCGAGTACTGTGATCGCCCATTTCCCACCCAAGTAATCACTCGCTCTGATACCAATGATACGTTCCAGCATACTATCGAGCTAAGAAAAGATAAAGAAGAGAAACCTAAAGAGTAAAAATGGAAGAATTACTCTTGAACAGAATCTCTAGACTCAATTGTGAGTTGAGTGTTAATGAAAGAGAAGAGAGAAGACCAGTTTATTGATATTAAACTTCACAAAAACTGAACAATACATCAGTATGAATCAAAACTATATACTAATACATTTGGCGGGAAAGTTAGTTATCACTAACTTTTGGAAGCCACATGCCTAACAACCTTCCAACTACCTCTAACAAACTCTAACTACCCAGCTTATTATTCCTTGCGTGAGCTACTGATTTAACAACTAACTACTGATTTAGTAATTGAACTAATAGGATCGTAACACTTCACTGTCTCTTCCCATCGTCGTGCGCCCCTAGACCCCTTTGAACTTCTTTGTGAGTCTGCAAAAGGAATAAATGAAGTGATAAGATTTGTGAAGCATGATAGCTATAGTTACTATATGCAATACTGTAGAGTCAATTTCAAGAAAGAAAGAAACATTCGTAGGACAACTCATAGAGCATAAAGTTGGAAAGCGAGCTCAACGGACGACGAGATTAATTTTAGAAAACTATTGTGGTCCATCTGGAAGTTGTTCTGCTTCAAACATTTTATATGTTGTATATTTAGATGTCTAATTTCCAATAACTCAAACCGTTTGCAATTTGGAGGCTCCTAGCTCAAGATACGAATCTGAAAGCTTACTGCAGCTAGGTCGCATTTTGAGAATTTTTTGTTTCTAACCCCAAAAAGGGATATGCCATGATATTCATATGAGATGCAGCTCTATGAGTTTACTTTCTAACGGCTCCAACAGATCGTAATTTGGAGATTCCTATCCCAAGATATGATTTTCTTTACCTAGAGTGCACAAATCTGGAAATCAAGTGTAGCAAATGTCAGTTGCAACTTCAAAATATTATGGCGGACGTTCTGAAAGGATTTTTGCCATGGCATTTATAGATATTGTGAGTTTCAGAGTTTTATTTCCAATAGTACAAATAGCCCGCAATTCCGACACCCGAAGCTCGAAATATGAATTTCTCAATGAGAGTGCATAAAGCTGAAACGCAGCAAGGTAGACATGAGGAGCAACTTCAAAATAATGTTGCGACCAATATAAAAGGAGTTATACCACTCTATTTTCAGGTATTGCAGGTCTCAAACTTGTCTTTCTAAGAGCATAGATGGCTCGAAATTTGGATATTCCTAGTTTGAGATATGCACTTTCCAATAACAACATACAATACTATAAATTCGAAATGATAGACTTGCGCATCGCCTTCGAAGGTTCATTCTGACTTGTCCTGATGGAATTTGGCCCTAAATTAGGGGTATGTTGCTGTGGTGCAAGTTTTGAATTTTGATTATGTAGAACCAAGCGGATTGCAGTTTGGACACTCCTAGGTCGGGATATGATTTTTCTAATGAGAGAATGAAATGCCATAAGGTCAAAGCAGCAGAGATACGCCAAGTGCTTTCTAGCCGAAGTTGGAAAGGCGTACTCCAGTTGTCTTCCTCGCGAAATTGCAAGGACGTGATGTGGTATATATTGCGCTCTCCAATGATGAAATATAGTCTCACTGAGCCACCAAGAGTAGGGATTTCGTCGCCGGGGTTGAAAAGACACTTCATGTGTCTTTTTCGCCAGGCCGCAACAAAGAGATAAGTGTTTCGCTGCAAATCATATAGGCATCTCGTGCATCTCGTTAGGGATATCAAAAACCGTTGGTACTCTCGCAAAAGCCTGCAAAAGAAAAATATTTTGAAAATCCTCGACGCCAACAACACGAAGTTTCTGTAGATACGGTGCCAATAGCACGATGATTCAGCAACATGGCACTTCAGTTTGACATAAAAAGACATTGGAAGCAGCACAACAGTCTAGTTCAATATGGATGTATCGGTGCCCATAGCACACAACTTTAACTTGCGGTAAAATTTTGGTCTTGAACAACGATCTCCATTGCTCAAAGTTTGCACATTTGGCTTCTCATGCTGGCGGATTCTTTCAATATGGATTAATTCTAAATAAAGAAGCAATACAAGAAGAACAACTCCATCCCCAAATTATTGCATGGCGCGCGCTTGGTTGCTTCTAGTTCTCTTTTCTACTTGTTTAGATTGAATGATCTTCTACATAAGGAAAAAAAACCGCAACAAAGAGACGAATGGTTCGCTCGCAATGCATCTTCCTATGGACATCAAGATCTCTGAAAGTCTCTCAAAATTCTGCAAAAGAAAATATTTTGGGAGTCTTCGGTGCCAATAGCACGACGTTTCAGCAACACGATACTTCAATTTCACAATATCGATGCAGACGACATGAAGCTTTTGATTTCACATTATTGATTGGTGTCAACGATGCAAAGCTCAGTTCAAAAACCAATGCTTCATGGGCTATAGCTGATTTCATTTAGTGGTTCTGCTGCTTCATGAATATTTCTCCACAACCCCACGTTCTAAGAAAAGAAAAGAAGAAAAAAGGTTAGCATGAGTAACAAAAAGTTCGATTAAAACTAATCAGCATGGAAAGGGAGGTTAAAATTTGGGAGCCTCATTAATCTCTAGCCTCGACCATGAGTTAGGTCGTTGAGTATCTGAAACTAGAAGTTCCACCAGCCACACACAAGCAATAAAGACAACGGCACGGAGCTTTCACTCAGCAACAAGAACCGGTGTCAGTGACACAACGCTTCAATACGGATGGTGAGCATTGTGACATGCACTTCTCCGTCAAATCTCGATGGATCGTACGCTTCATGCACCTTTTCGCCTACAAAAAAAAGGAGTGTAGATCATCCACTTCTTCTCATGATGTGGATTGGAGAACTTACGATGTATATCTTCTCCAAACCTGCAAAACAAAAAAAAAGGAAAAAGAAGTATGCTGCCCGAACAATCATCTCGATTTCAGTGCTTGATTCAAAGGTTTGTTGCGACTGGATCAAAAAGGCTGGAGCTTCGAGTTTTATAGATGTGGTATATCTCCGAGTCTTCTTCCCAACGGTGTAAACAGCTCGTAATTTGGATACTCCTATCTCGAGATATGCAATTTTTAGCAAGAGCGTGCAAAGCTAAAGGAGCCAACATGTCGGAACTCGTGTTCTAGATTCAGCAAATTATCTGGGAAAACCTAGGAACATCCTAACTATAATTTCTACATATGTTGTACTCCACGAGTCTAATTTTCAATGCCACAAACGGCTTGTGATTTGGATGCTCCTATCTCGAGATACCACTTTTTTCGCCTAGAGTGCGCAGAGCTGTGAGATCAGCGGGTTAGACGCGTAGATCAACTTCAAAAATAAATTTCAGACAATCCAGAAGGAATTTGGCTGTTAATTTTTTATATGTTGGATTTCTTTGTGTCTAGCATCAGTAAAATCAAGCAGCTTGCTATTTGGACGTTCCAATAACGAGATATGACTCTTTTTGTGAAGGCGCGTCTGCAAAATCAAACATGGCAGAATCTGAAGCGAAGATTTAAAATCTTACCTGAGATGATACAGAAGGTATTTTGCTCCTATTATTAGATATGTTGTAGCCCTTTATGTATACTTTCCGAAGAATTGAGAGGCTCTTGATTTCGACACTCGCACACCATAGTATGACTTTTTTGGAGAGAGTGTGCGATGGTGTCAACATTACAGGGCAGGCGAGTAGATCATTTTCGAAATTTAACTCCAGCTGATCCAGAGAAGGAGTTTGGATCTGATTTTCTTTTCGATACTTTGGCCCACTCTACGTCTAGTTTCTATAGAATTAGGCCGCCCATGATTTGGACTCTCCTATGGTGAGATGTGAATATTTCACCGCAAGTGCGCAAAGGTGAGAGACAACTTCTCTCCAAGAATTTTGCACTGTGAAAACATACACCAAAGGATGGCTGCTTAAATAGGTGGCGTTAAGTATTCTAATTCTTATGTGAATTATTGGCCGAATTGTTTCCATCCTAAGATACAATTCAAGTTATGGCAAAGTTAATAATGAATCTTGCACAATACATGCCAAGTTTGGAAAAGGGATCTAACAAAATCTGAGTTATAAATGAACAAAACAAGGAGTTAGAATCCTAGTAGAAGAAAAAACGTTACCTTGCCCTACAAGGTCGAGAAATAGTTTTTCCTTGTTTTCTCTTGGTGAAAATGGAAAGAGGTCTAACGTGAGACAAACATGGAAAATAGTCTCACAATTTGCAAGAATTTTCCATTACTATAGTTTGCAATTGCTACTTCCAAACCAAATTACATTGCACATACGTGTTCTACACGCGAAGTATTGGAAGGTTAATTTTTGCTTGGAGCTTGTATTTAGCACTTCACATAAATGTGCAACTGAATAAAAGTTCAGATTTGACCGGTAGAAGTCACCACAAGTGCTGAAACAAAAATATTAATGTTCATTGGTACTTTAAGTCTCGTCGTTCGTTTCTACAAGCCTACACTCTGACAAAGTCTTGAAGTAGGAGGCATCTGTAGACATATAAATTTATTGGGTCTAATACATATAAAATTTGGATTAAATTTAATTGTGTTAAATAATTAATTTGGGCTTTACACGTCAAATTAGTCCATTTTATTATTTTCGAGTCCAAGGTTCATTTCATCTTAAGGCCCAAACTCATGCCATTTGTCATGTGACATGACATATCTAGTCAAACTGCAAGCCAAAAGACGACGCCCCATGTTAAATGATGTGACAATCCAAATCAAAAAGCAAGAACCAACCACAGATCGCCATGTGGCTAAAATGACATAGGCCAATCAGAATCAAGCAAGAGAGTTCATATGTAGTTGGACTGTCCATCCTCTAAAACTATAAATAGAGGGGTTACATAACTCTTAGAGGACATTCAGAATTGGAGAAAAACATTCCGCAATTGGTGAAGGCATCCACAAAGAGAGAGATCAATCATCAAGTGCATAGTTCTTCAACAAATGAGTGATCAACGGAGTTCTTCCCGGAGTTCAACCCGTAACAACAAAGTGTTGCTCGACGTTCTTGATAATTAAATACATCACAAGGAGGTCTGCATCGTCCTACATTCGAGAAAGACGCTTCTCAAGCCCTCGAATCATGGAGAATTTTAGAGAGGAGAATCAAGGGATACATAGAATTGTACTCACAAATATTTATCAATAAAATCTCTTTTTCTTCATATTATTTTTGTTGCAGTTTATTTTCTGGACTACGAAAATTTGTTGCTAACAATATTGACATGTTTTGAATAAATATTGTAAGTTGGGTTATACCAAAAATTGCCTCACTAGTCGCAATTTACGAGTTGAAAGAATCATGAAGTACAGAATAACTATGTTCATAAGTTTTAATGTACTATTTTAATTATTTTCATTTTCCAAAAATTCTTCTAAGCAAATGTTATTTCCATCATTCTATTTTATTTCGTCGGCAAATTTCTTGAAATAGTTAGCAAAAAAATTTGAAATGTTTTTCTTTCGAAATGTAGTTAGCAAATTTAGATCTTTGATTTGCATAAGAGTAAAAGAAGTAAAGTATTTTTGGCAGGCACAATTTAAATTTATGCTCCAAAAAAATTTAAATAATGAGCGTTGCATTAATTAATTCATTAAAATAGTGAATACATTTTAAAAAAAAAGGTATTTCACGTCTCTTTTAAAAAAAAAAAGGAAATAATCCTATTTAGATACTAGTTGGCGTTACAAATTAGCTATGATACAAAATAGGGGTATCAGTATACCTGCATGTTAATGATACAAAATTCTGCATTGCTTAATAAGTAAACACCTCTCAGATCAAGAAGTTAAACAATATTGTTAGGGGTCGTTTGGTTTGGAAATTAAACAAGTTATCTCATGATTAACTATTTCGAAATTAGTTATCTCACCCTCTCATGAGAATAAAAAAATATTATAATCCCTGAATAACTAATTTCTGAAATTAGTTATATCACAATTTTATCTCAACCAAAAGTGAGATAAATTCATCTCAAATTTAATAGTGAGATTAATTACCAAGCGAGCCTCAGGAGTGGAAGTCACAGTGCTAGAGAATTATTGACAAATTCGAAGAAAGAGTAAAATATATTCCTGTCCACACTGAAATTTCTGTGCGGCAAATTTCGACAAACATATAAAAAGGATATGACAAAACTCGAGAACTAAAGAATACAGTGGTACGAGCCAATAGAATAGGTTCTGTTCTAGTAAAAGACCGTAATAGAATACGACAAAGCTTGTGGGATTGTTTTACCTTATTTAGACATGTCCATTTCCACTATTTAATAACTAACGATTTTCTCACACCAAAAGTTCTGAACAATTTTCTATTGACACATAAAAATTTGAACACTAACGTGAGGATATTGAAACATGATTGAGCCTTAATCTTCGTTAGTTACTTTGGTTATGTGCAGTTGCGAAGTCAGGAAATTCAATAAGGGAATTCAAATCTTTATCAGTGGGTTACGTAAGGGTGTTCAAAGTCTATTTTAATCAATAACAAGTAATATTTTACCTTATATGAAGTATAATTTTTTGGCGAAGGGTGGTCAGTTGACCACCCTTGCTTGCACGTAGCTTCGCCCATGGTTATGTGGATCTATTGCTTGATTTTAATCGGTAATTGAAAAATAACCACAATTTTAAAATTAATCAAAATTTAGTTACTTTCTTATATAAAGATAAAATATGAACAAAAACACACTGAAAAAACTAAAAATATTCCAGCATAATATGCCTAAGTTCAAATTTTTTACATATGAGATTCCAACATAATGTGTTAAAATTTCATAATATGATGAAATTCCAACATAATATGCTGAAAGTTTATACGCGAGAGTTCTATAATCCAGTATATTATGCTGAAACTTTTCGTATTTCAATTAAAATAGTGATTATTTTTAATGACTTTGTACACGCCGGTTATTTTTCAATTACCAATCTAAAAATTGGCCCGCCCATGTTTTACTTTGTTTAGTTTTACTGCAGTAAGGGGGCATTTGATTTAAAAACAAGTTATGCATTACAATAACTATTTGAGAATCACCTTTACAACTTTTGGATGAATACATTAGTTATATTTTTGGTTTCGTTTCCTTCTTCCACCATGTCATATAGAGGCTCCCAAGAAAGCTAATGTAAAAGAGAACAAAAATTCTTTGATGAATACACTATAATTACATGTCCAATTTAATTATCAACAAATAAATTAAAAGTAAGGGACCCCTTGAATTGCGAATATATCATCATAAAATAATATTCTTCTTTCCTTTTGAATGGGAGCCTCGTCGAACTTGTAAAATTGCTGACATGTGACCGGGAGGTCATAGGTTCAAGTCATGGAAACAACCTCTTGCATAAATACAAAATAAAACTTAGTACAATAGACCCTTGTGGTCCGACTCGTCTCCGAACCTCGCGCATAACGGAATAACCATACTGATTTTTTTCTTTAATGACAAGGAGATATTTAAACGGGACAGACAGGGCAGGGACGTACTTAAATGGGGCAAAGCAGGGCCAGGTAGGGTGGGTCAAAAACAAATTGTAAGAAACTCTTGTTTCTATAACCACGAAATTTGAATGCAGGGTCTATGGTATGCAAGAATGAGTTGCTTAATGGGCAAAGTATCAATAACTTCTTAGTTTGCTTTTATTTTTTCCTTTCTTTTTTTAATTATTTATTTGCATTTTAGTTTAATATAGGCTTAAATATTTTATTAATGCTTCAAATTAAAGTTTCAAGAACGGACAATTATCCTGTAATAGCTCTTTTGTAAAATATATTTTCTTCTCCATGCAAGTCTTTGAAATGATAATACTACAATATTTTGGACCAAAAAGAAGATAATATTGCAATATCTCCTTTTCCAATTTATATTCTGGCATTTTTCACTCTAAACTTCCCTGAAAATTTATTGAGTCAACCTAATATTTTTTCGGAGGAAGCAAAAATAGTTCTTTTGACCGATGTACTCTAATATTTTTAATTAGTTGTATAATTCCAAGTAAATAGAAATCTTATGAAGTACAAGCTTTATTTTCCCTTTAATAAAGCTTGTACTTCATAAGATTTATATTCCCTTTAATAAAATTGATAATTTGCTTGTTTGTTAAAATTCTCTTATGTTAAACAGTTATCACATTTTAAAGGTTATTAAATTTTTTTGGCATTGTTTTGTTTCACTTTTGCCCATTGTAACATTGATATTTATATTTAGACTAAATAATATTTCTTTTTTTTAATATACATAGACAACTCTTATTCACATGTTAATTTTAAATATTATATTAAAAAGGTCAAAAAATTAATAAAAATTGAATAGAATATTACAAAATAAAAAAATAAAAAATAAAGGAGAGTACTCTAAATGGGGCAGGACAAGGCTTGATACTTGATAAGGCGTGTCAGGGAAGGATAAAAGTTTGAAAAATTAGTAAATAGGACAGGGCAGGGCGGGTCAACAGCTTAGCAGGACAAAACTTATCTCGTCTCCTAAATCGTTTTAAATTGAGATTATATCTTGAATCTAAAATAGTTTAGCTTATATCGTTATAGTTGTTACCCTTTTATATATGCTTTCACAAGAAAAGAAAATTTAGAAAAATATATTTTCTCTAATTTTGCATAATTCTAGAAATTTTGTGCAATTTTCATGTTATATATAGGAATATTGGTTTTCATCTAGGATAAGTAGGTGATTTGAATTTCTTTTTTCCATTTTACTTCCCAATAAAGTTAGTTAATTTCCATTTTTTAAACTTCATATTTATCTTGGTTTTCCTAAATTAGTAAAATGAATGGAGGGAGTACGTTAAAAATAAAGGAAGAGAAGACAAAAAATAAAAAGATACTGACTTTTACAGAAACCTATGCTATGCTTCTCAGCATAAAAGCATGCAAACTTTTACAGGGACAATAAGTATTTCCTTTTCTAGCTATGCCAAAAAACTGAAAAGCACCAATTTCTGTCTTACTTAGAGCAAACTATAAGTTGAAAGACACTCCATAATTGTAAAAATAAATATATAATGATAATAATATCAGAGATTTTATTAAAAGTGTCATATCAGAGAAAGCTACTACTCCTACTTGTTTAAAATTCCAAGAGCTTTCCTTTGTTTCATTAATCTGGATCCATTTTCATTTTTTAAAACGATTGTTGTGACTGAGTTCTAGTACTCCATAAGTCCATATACACGTACTTGCTTTCAATTCCTTTGCATATTTGTTTCCAAATTAATATACTCTATTTTATCTCAAATGATGATACTGATTTTTTATAGATAAAAATTGGCCGTAATATAATTAGACAATTGATAAAAATATATTAAATGTAAAAGAAGAAAGACAAACCTAGCAATCCTTTTGCTGTGTCAAAAAAACAAGTAGCAGACTATTCTAAGGTTGTGCTTTCTTGGAGTACAAGTAAGCTCTGATTCTTATAAAAATACGTACATTTCTTACTATTAAGCTCTAATTCTTATAAAAATACGTATATTTCTTACTATTTCATAAAAGATAATTGTTTGACCAATCTTCAGTTGGAAGTTGGATCTTTCAAAGACTATGTATTCATGGCTACAGGGTTTGCGTATACGCAGACCTTGGAGCCAGGATCTCCGCGAAGGGGTTCAAGAAAAACAACTCATAACTAGTGAAAATTGAACCTATGACCTTTCAAAGATTTTGAACTCCCTTGACCACTAAGCTACACTTTTGGGCTGTGTCAAAGGGGTTCAAAACTTAATATATAGAGGTAAAAAATAAATTTTGCCTTATATATACAGTGTAATGTTTCGGCGAAAGGGGTTCGGGTGAACCCCCTTCCGCCCCTAAATCCGCCCCTGCAGACCTTACACCTATTTGATAAGATAGAGAAATTCATAATATAAAGAAGTAAAAAGCTAATGAAATCTTATACCTAATATACATTCATAATAAATTAACAGTGTAATTTTTAGACGAATAAAAATTATAACCAGTGAACTTTGTGGTCACTCGGCTAATATGTGCAGTAACCGGGACCTTCTATTCTTTCATTACATCATAGTACCATGCAAAAAGTTGCATTTTATACTTCATTATTTCTATAACTCAAAACAATGTTTTCATAATAAATGTATGCCTTTATAAATTTAATAAGATTTTTTGCATATAAAATAATTGTCAAAGAATATAGTAGTAGATAACAATATAATGCACGTGCGTAAAAACTTGTTATAGTTAAATATGTAGATAAATTGAACTTTCATAGAAGCTACGGTTAGTCAGCAATTTTTCTAAATGAAATAATATTGAAAACACAAATAGATTGGAGGAGTTGATGTTTTTTTACACAAAATAATACTTAATACAAATAAGGAAAGATGACAATACTAGAGCAGTAAATTTAAATGTTGAGAAAGAAAAGTCTAAAGTTTTTCACCTTAGTACTACTTTAATGATAAGCACAGCCTATGTCCACGATTTTCAGCAAAACACGCAGAGCATAAAGAGGTAAAACTTTAAAAGGCTGACATATATTTGACTTGTTCCCCAACCAAAAGACCCCTAAAGTAGTTTGACTTGGTTCAAAATTGAATTAAATTGATTTAAAAGGTTGACATGTATTTGATTTGGTATTGACACTTAAACATCAAACTAAACCTATATATATATATATATATATATATATTTGCTTAGTCAATTTTTTTTTTTTTTGGGATTTAATTATTTAATGTATAAGTATTGTAAACTTTCCATGTTTGATTCTAATGTTGTAACGACCCGGTCGGTGGTTTTGAGAATTAGAGCCCTGATCCCCTAATAACTGTTTTCCCCACGTTTGTTTCCGCTATTGGAACTTGCCAGAGTGATTGGTTATGGAATTCACAGAGTTTTGGGATACTTAGTCCCTAGTTGTGAGTTTAAGTCTTAGAATTTGGACCGTAGTCGGAACTGTATGAAGACGGATCCGGAATGGAATTCTGTCGACTCCGTTAGCTTAGTTGAGTGATTTTGAGGTTAGGAGCGCGTCCGAAATATGTTTTGGAGGCCTGTAGTAGATTTAGGCTTGAATTGGCGAAAGTTAGTTTTTCGGCGATTTCAGCCGATAGTGGAAATTTTGATATCGAGCGCGGAATGGAATTCTGAAAGTGGTTGCAGGTTCGTAATGTTATTTGTGACCTGTGTGTAAAATTTGAGGTCATTCAGACTAGATTTGATGTGGTTCGACGTCGTTTGTAGAATTTAGAAAATTTTAAATTCTTAGGCTTGAATTCGTGCTTAATTCATGATTTTGGTGTTGTTTGATCTGGTTTGAAGGCTCGACTAAGTTCTTATGGTATTTTAGGACTGGTTGGTATGTTTGGTTGAGGTCCTGAGGGCCTCAGATGTGTTTCAGATGCTTAACGGGATGAGATTTGGACTTAGGAAAATCTGGTGCATAGCTGGTTCTAGTGTTTCGCACCTGCGGAGGAGAGTCTGCAGGTGCGGACTCGCAGGTGCGCTTGGGAATTCACAGATGTGAAAATGGACAGGGCATGCAGGGCTCGCAGGTGCGGCTGGTCGTCCGCAAAAGCGGAGCCGCGGATGCGGCCCAAAGGGGTCGCAGGTGCGGGCCCAGCCCAACAAGTGACTTCCACACATGCGTTGATTTTTTCGCAAGTGCGGGACCGCATATGCGGCCCCGTGAGCGCAGATGCGGAAATCGCTGGGCAGAAAAGGAGATTTCGAGGGTTTGAAATTTCATAACACAAAATTCAATTTGGAGCTCGGTGGGAGACGATTTCATGAGGGATTTTGAAGGAGAACTATTGGGTAACGAATTCTAACTCTATTTTGATATAATACAATAATCTATTATTATTTTCCTAGTCTAATTAAGGAATTTGAGGGTAAAAGTTTGGAAATGGGGGAAAAAGTTTCCCAATTGAAAATGTGAGATTTGAATGGGAATTTGTCGTCGGATTTAGATGATTTTTGTTCGAGTGAACTCATGAGTGAATGGGTGTTCATAATTTATAATTGTTACCCGGTTCCGAGACGTGGGCCCTGGGAGACTGTTTGGGTGTTTTTCCTAATTTCACGCTTTAGCTTCGAATTAATTAGTTAAATTAGTTACTTGTAGATATATTTACATTATGCAATTATTTTGAATAGATTCGGGCCATTTGGAGTCGGATACTAGTGGCAATAACGTGATATCGAGTTTATTTGAGCAGTTTTAGGTAAGTGGTATGCCTAACCTTGTGTTGGGAACTTTTCCCTTAAGGTGTTTGATATTAATTGATGTGTGGGCGCCGTGTACGTGAGGTGACGAGTACGTACACAGGCTAATTATGCAAAAAAAAATCCCGTTTTTCCTTTCTAAATCATAAATTGTTTTTCCTTATTAAATTGCACTAATACATTTAATTGTTAAACTTAGACTAGAGAAGCATGCATACGTGTTTTAACTGCCTAAATGACATTCTGTCAGTCATGTTTAGTTAAGTCCTTATTTTCCTTATATGTGTCCAGTTTAAACTGTATAACTCGATGTCATACCTGCCATTTTATCTTGTGTTGCATATTTAAATTGGGACTACGGACGTATTCCTGGAGATCCCCCTGTACTGCATATTTACTTTGGGACTACGATTGTATTCCGGGAGATCCCCCCTGTACTGCATATTCATTTGAAACTACGGAACGGTATCCCGAGAGATTCCCCATTGTGTTTACCTTGTTCTGAGCTGAGGGCTCCCTTATCTGTTAAATGTTTTTGAGAATTTCTTTAACTGTGTTACCGTAAATTTTAATTATACTTTTACTGTTTAATTTATTATATTTACTCCGATAGGGCCCTGACCTGACCTCGTCACTACTCGACCGAGGTTAGGCTTGACAGTTATTGGGTACCATTGTGGTGTACTCATGCCTTTTCCTGCACATGTTTTCGTGTGCAGATCGAGGTACGAGCTATCAGCCTTGGGGTTAGCGCGTGCTGCTTATTCTAGAAGACTTCAATGTACTTCTGCTTGCGTCCGCAGATCTTCGGAGTCCCCTTCTACTCCCTCGCCTAGAGACTTTCTTTATTATCTTCAAACTTTTGTATAGAGCTACATAGATTATAGCAGCTTGTGACTTAGTGATATTCCGGATCTTGGGAAATTATTTTGTATATGCCGAGTGGTACTACTTTTGGCTATTCACAATATGTTGTTTATCTTTATGATGTTGTGTTTTCTTTACATTTTTCGTAATATTAGGCTTACCTAGTCGTAAAGACTAGGTGCCACCACGATACCTTACAGAGGGTTAATTTGGGTCGTGACAAATGTATATGGTTACTTTTTTATCAAGTCTTATTTAAATACTCTAATATAGATGTTTGTTCTTTCAAGCCAGAATTTTTTTAGCTCATACATATGGTGTATATATACCTTTACCAATTTTGAGATATTTTTTTATTTACAATCTTAGAATAAACGAACCATATTATCTAGGAGTCTGTCACGACCCAAAATTCTACCACAGGCGTCGTGATGGCACCTAGTCTCTAAGACTAGGTAAGCCATTTTCAATTATATTTTGAAATATTTGTTTAATAAATTAATTCAACCTCCCAATACTGGTAGCACTGAATCACGAACTCTAACTGAATACATGGAATGATCACGAGGACCGAATATACAATATTGTTTGATTAAAAATTAACAGTACAATGAAATGAAATGACTCCAAGGGACTGCGACGACCAAGCAGCTCTACCTTGAATCCTTATGATCCCGCTTTAACTCTGCTCAAGTCCGATATCTCCAATACCTGGTTCTACACAAAAATGTGTAGAAGTATAGTATGAGTATACCACGGTCGGTACCGAGTAAGTATCAAGACTAACCTCATAGGAGTAGTGATGAGGTACAGTCGAAACACTCACTAGTCAAATAACCTGTGCAATATAACATCCAAAAATAATAGAAAACAAATAGCAGTAATAGCAACATCAATCAACTAGTGATTTAAACAGCAAGGTAACATGAACACCATAAATATTTTGTCAAACGAGTAATAAACACAAGTACAACTAATTAATCAGGTCCTTCAGAATATACATCTTTTATCTAAGTTATTCAATAAAAATCTCTGGAATATAATCCTTTTCAATATATATATTTCCGAATATAATTCTTTCAAGTAAATATATTTCAAATATAATTCTTTCAAGTAAATATCTTTTGAATATAATTCTTTCAAGTAAATATCTTTCAAATATAATTCTTTCAAGTAAATACCTTCCGAATATAATTCTTTCAAGTAAATATCTTTCAAATATACTTCTTTCAAGTAAATATATTTATAATATAATTATTTCAAATAAATATCTTTGTAATATAATTATTTTGAATAAATATCTTTCAAATATACTTCTCTCAAGTAAATATCTTCATAATATAATTCTTTTAAATAAATATCTTTCTAATATAATTCTTTCGAATAAAAGTCACCATGGGACGCCTCATTTAACTTTCCTAGCGTGAGGAATACATTCAACATATCACATCAAATGGCACGATAATTCCTTCGTGCACTTAGCTCATTCTCAACCAATATATATATTTGATTCAAATCAATTGGCACGACAACACCCTTCGTGCATTTATATCTTCCTCACCGTGCATACATATAATAGTACCAACTAGGTGGGAGAAATGCCAATAACAATAAAAGAAATAAATTGGAGGCACACTTGAAGCAACAACAGCTACAAGTCACATAGAAAACATAGGTGCACAATAACATCTCAAGATAAAGGCATGAATGTATACACAACAAAACGATATTACAATATAATGTATGCCTCTCGTCCTCGCCTGCACGTAAACACCCTTCGTGCTATGAATATATGATAAAAAAAAATAATTGCACGGCATCACCCTTCGTGCTTTTACTCTCATCCTCACCTGATGATATAAATGAAATAGCACGGCATCACCCTTCGTGCTTTACACCCTCAATGGCACGACATCACCCTTCGTGCTTTACACTTTCAAATGGCACGATATCACCCTTCGTGCTTCACACTCTCATATGGCACGACATCACCCTTCGTGCTTTACACTCTCAAATGACGCGGCATCACCCTTCGTGCTTTATACGCTTCCTTACCAAGCACATGTATATCATTAACAAGCAAGGTAGGAAGCATAAATAACATTAAGGAGAGTGTTTAAACCACAACACAATACAACAATTCATATCGCAATTTTCCACTAACCACAACCAAATTCTAAATATGTAGCATAATCAATAAATTTGTCAACAAATAGCCCAAGGCTCCACACAACGTATAATAAACATCAAAACAATCGACAGAGGTGAAAAATACTCAGTATAGGGCAACACCTTCTTTAATCCAAATTCTTGATAATTATATTAACTCCTAAATTTAAACTTATTAATAAATATTTGCAGATAAGGGTTCCATCATGGATTTAATTCCAAGAAAATATCAAATCAATAAACACACCGAATTCACGTAAAATCCAAGTGACAATAACACCAAATTTATTATATAAAATACAAACTTGACAAATAAGAAACGAGGCATGATAATTCAAGGATTTACTAATTCTAACAATTATCTAATTTAATACATAAGAATGCCTAAAACTTTAAACCAATAAATTTTGCACATATAAGCCCGAGTACGTACTCGTCACCTCACGTACTCGGCTTTTCACATTTCACAAATGGCACATAAGACTCGATTCCTTAGGGGTAATTCCCCCACTCGAGGTTATGCAAGACACTTACCTTTTTGAAGTTATGTTGATATTCCAAAATCACATTCTTTCTTGAATTGACCTCCAAACCGCCCAAATCTATCCAAATTAATTGTATAACTTCATTAAAATTTATCGGAAATAATTTCGGATAATAATACGTCGACTTAAAAATTTATTCCAAAATATCAAAAAATGTCAACGCGGGACCCGCACCTCGGAACACGACATAATTTTGATGAAATACAAACATTCATTCCGATACGAGTTCAACCATACCAATTTTGTCAAATTCCAATAACAACTCGACCTCTAAATCTTAAATTTTTGTTTTTGGAAGTTTTTGCCAAAATCTTAATTTCTTCCATTAAAATCCGAATTAAACGATGAATATAATCATAGATTCATGAAATATAAACACTTTAAGATATAGAATACTTACCCCAATCCATATGGTGAAAATCGCCTCAAACATCGCTTCAATCCGAGCTCCATAGCTCCAAATATGTTAAAAATGGCTCAAACCTCGAAATATAGCTACTGCCCAGGTATTTACTCTTCGCGATCGCGGAAAATTATTTGTGATTGCAAAGCACAAAAGTTTTCAGCCCCAAAATTTCTCTTCGCGATCGCGGAAAACCAATCGCGATTGCGAAGAACAAACTCCCCAATTCTTCGAGACAACCTCTAGTATAATGCTCATAACTCTTTGTACAAAACTCCAAATTGCATATGATTTAGCTTTCTGAAAACGAGACACCAAGGGATATAACTTTAATTTGTTGAGTATCTCCCAATTCCTTATAGATTGCTAGATATAAGCTTCCAAAGTCAGCCTTATGCAACAAATATTTCCAAACTCTTCCCAGACAGCCTACGGTGTGTCCACCATAACTGAAACCTCAAATAAAGCTACTTCCCAAGTATTAATTCTTTGCGATCGTAGAAAATGCTTCGCGATTGTGAAGAACATAATTTTTCAGCACCAAAATGTCTCTTCGCGATCGCGGAAAACCAATCGCGATCGCGAAGAACATACTCCCCAACTCTTCCATACATCATCTAGTATAATGGTCATAACTTTTGGTACAAAACTCCAAATGATGAATGGTTTAACTTTCTGAAAACTAGACTCCAAGGGATATAACTGTAATTTGTTTCACATTTCCCAATTCCTTATATATTTCTAGATATAAGCTTCCAAAGTCAGCACTATGTAACATAGATTTCCAAACCTTTCCCAGATAGTATGTAGTGTATCCACCATAACGTTTTGTATACAATTCCAAATGACAAATAGTTTATTTTTTTATTAACTAGACACAAAGTTCTACAACTTTTATTTTTGGATCATCTCCAAATTCCTTATAGATTGCGAGATATAAGCTTTCAAAGTTGGATGAGTGCAACAGAGATTTCCTCTACGCGATCGCGAAAAGGCTTCCGCGATCGCGATTCACAGTGTCCAAACAACAAAATTGTTGTTCGCGATTGCGATTGCGACCGTTTGTCCGTGATCGCAATGCATACCTCTGTGGCCAAAAATCAGAAACTAAAAATGGCCTGAAAATGGTCCGAAATCACCCCGAAACTCATCCGAGCCACTCGGGACCTCAACCAAATATACCAACAAGTCCTAAAAAATCATACGAACATAGTCGAAGTCTCGAATCACATCAAACAACGCTAAAACCACGAATCGCACCTCAATTCAAGCCTAATGAATTTTGAACTTTCAAATTCTATATCTTGTGCCGAAATACATCAAATCAATCCGGAATGACTTTAAATTTTGCACACAAATCATAAATGATATAACGAAGCTATTCCAATTTCCAGAATCATATTCCAACCTCGATATCAAAAAGTTAACCCCCCGGTCAAACTTTCCAAAATTTAACTTTCGACATTTCAAGCCTAATTCCACTACGGACCTCCAAATAAATTTCCGGACACGCTCCTAAGTCCAAAATCACCATGCGGAGCTATTGGAATTATCAGAATTAAATTCCGAGGTCGTTTACACATAGGTCAATATCCGGTCAACTTTTCCAACTTAAGTTTTCAATTATGAGACTAAGTGTCTCATTTTACTATAAAATTCTTCCGGACCCGAACCAACTAACCCGATAAGTCATAAATCAATTGTAAGGCATAAATTGAGCAGTAAATTGGGGAATAAGGTTATAATACTTAAAATGACCGGCCGGATCGTTACAGAGTCATATATTTTATTTATTAGATTTTGGCTAAGCTTGAAATATATTAATATAAAATTTTTGTTACATTTATGAAAAGGAAGAATTATCATGTAACACGAAAAAACAATTGTCATTGATCGTGACCTACCATCCTCTCATGGCCTTATCCATTTCGTCTCCTATTGTGTTTGCCTAAATTATATATTTTTGAATTTTTTTTACTAATATTGTTCAAATATTAATAATCTATTTTGGTTATAGATCAAATCGGGTTGAAGAAAAAGTGGGTCTAACTTAGTTATGGTCTATTTAAGCTTATTTGGCATTATTGTTAGATTTTTTAATTAAATATAATGCCATGTCATATGTTTTATTGGATATTTTGTAGGTTTTGAACTAGAATGACTTTTAAGTTACAAAGGTAAAGTTGAGTGACTTTTAAGTGATGAAAAATAGTTAAGTGACTTTTGTGAAATAAATAATAAGTTGGAGGACCATCAGTGAAATTAACCCATAGGAAATAGTGTTGGAATGTTCACAAATACATATACATATATACATATATATACCTACTATGTATACACATAAATAACATATAAATTATCACGACCCAACTTCATCTATAAGCCGTGATGGCGCCCAACACTACAACTAGGCAAGCTAACTAGTAATTTAAACACGTATTCAATCCTTTTAACAATTAACCGAATAATTAAACTCTTCTTACTTGCAATAATCAATACAATGTGAAAAGATCTGGTAAATTTAAAATAACCAAGAAAGTAATTAAATCCAAAATTTTTACTAGTGTGTGTACCAAGACCTGGTGTCACAAGTGTATGAGCATCTAGTAGATTATACAAAAAATCTAAATATTGTCTGAAATAAAATAGACAGAATAAAAATTCAGGAAGAGGCACTGGTTGCTACAGAATGGCTCAGAAGGGCAGCTCACCACTAAACCTCTGGATATCGTGGGTGCGTGCCGATAGGTCCAACTATAGCACCTGTATCAGGTCTTGCACAAAAAGTGCAGCAAGTGTAGCATGAGTACGTAAACAACGTGTACCCAGTAAGTATCAAGCCTAATCTCGAAGAGGTAGAGACGAGATGGTCGACTTTAACACTCACTAAGGGTCAATAATAATAAATAAAATAAAATAAAATATTTAAAATGTGATTCACAGAGTTAACAATAATTTTATTTAACCAACAGAAATAATTAAATTCCTTTAAATGCAACAATTCCCAATCTATTAATTAAATTCACAAGCTGCAATTAAAATATCAAGGTATCATGTAATTATTATTATTATTAGGCACGATTTTTGTCGAGGTCGTACGACCCGATCCAGAGTGTCGTGTACACTGCCGAGAGACGTGCGACACGATCCATAGATGCATATATACTGTCGAGGCGTTCGGCCCGCTCCACAAGAAAGGAGGTGTCACGACCCCAAATTCTCTCTGTAGGAGGTCATGATGGCACCTAGTCTCTAAGACTAGGTAAGCCTATCAATGAGGAATAATCATAAATATCTGAAATAAATAAACTACAATTCAAATAATTACAACTCCCAAAACCCGGTAGAAATAAGTCACATGCTTCTAAAAATTTATTCTCAATATTTTTATGTATCAAGGTCTAAAGAAAAATAAGGAAGCAACATAAAATAATAGAAGGGGACTCCGGAGTCTGCGGACGCTGGCAGATATACCTCGAACTCTCCGTGCGCAGGTAACTCACTGACGTCTAGACTGGTAAGATGTACCTGGATCTGCACAAAAAGATGTGCAGAAGCGTAGTATGAGTACACCACAGCGGTACCTAATAAGTGCCAAGACTAACTTCAGTAGACTAGTGACGAGGTCAGGTCAGGCCCTACTGGAGAATAGATAATGACATAAAAAAATGTTTAAACAATTTAATAAGATAAAATGACTATGGAAATGAATCAAATAGTATGTCACATTTAATGACACCAAACAATTTCAAATAATATCTCGTGGAATCAAAACAAAATTTCCTTTCAGCTTTATGAAAATCACAATAACTAATCGAGGCAACTACGGCCATAAATCAATATCAACAAGGGCACTCCCGAGGTACCGCCTCGTAGTCCCAAATCATAAATAAATTCACAGTATCTCATTTCCTTATATCACCGCGGGAGCCTTCACAATTTATTTAAAGAAAATATTTTTCTCGAAATAGCATCTCGCGTTTTAGCCACCCTTATTATACCGCATGACTTCTAGTAGTCACCCCTACTAGCCACGCGTATCAAGCCACCCCTATCTCACCGTATGCGTTTCAATACCCAGATCTTATACCACCGCATGCGTATCAATATCACAATATTTCACAATTTGCACCTCATGTGCCCAATATTTTATTTTTCCAAAAATAAATCAACAACAATATTTTTCAATAATAAAGAGCTCACGGCTCATGCCAAAATAATCCAACAATAATATTTTTCCACAATAAAGATCTCATGGCTAGATCACAATAAGTACCAAAAATCTTACGAAAATATTCAGGAATAAATAATTTAGCAAAACCGTATTTCAAAATCTTTAATACGTTGCTTCAATATCAAATTTAAAAATGTCAAATACTTCATATTAATAATATTTAATTTAAAGAAAATCAACCTTCAATAATTCATAGTATAAAAGAAACCAAGTTTCAAATAAACAGGTAAAACAATTAGTAGGAAAATGTCAAACAAATTTAAAGTATATATCTCAGATCAATGATGAAGAATATAACAAGATAAAATAATTTAATAAATGCGCAACAATGATCTACACAATTTAAAAATATAATGTTTCATATTTAGCCCGTGTACACACTCGTCACCTCGTGTACACGACTTTCAACATATTTCAATAATCACATTAATATTACTTCTAGGGAAAATTTCCCCCACACAAGGTTAGACAAGCCACTTACCTCGACTTGCTCCAATTTAACCAAGTAGTATGCTTTTTTCTCGATTTTTCCGATTCCGATCGACTCGTATCTAGTCATAATTAATTCGATACAGTCAACAAAAATTATAGAATTAATTATGTAAGGAAATACTATATTTTTCAATAAAAATCCGAAATTAACTAAAAAATGGACGTCTCGGAATCTGGCGAAAGTTACGAAATATGAACGCTCATTCAACTACGAGTCCAACCATACCATTTTTATAAAAATCCGACATCAACTTGACCTCCAAATCTCAAATTCTCATTTTGAAATCCCTAGGCCCAAATCCTCTAATTTCACCTAAAAAACGTGTAATCTATTCGAAATATTCAATGATAATACAATATAATTGACTAACAATGATCACATGTGACTTACCTTAAGTTTTCATTGAATTCTCTCTCAAAATCTCCCCAAAACCCGTGCTTGAAGGTCCAAAAATGACAAAACTCGGAACCCCCTTAGTTTTTAACATTCTGTCCATGATTTTCGCATCCGCGGTGATTTCTTCGCACCTGCGGTCTTCGCATCCGCGGTGATTTCTTCGCACCTGCGGTCTTCACAACCGTAGTGATTTCTTCACACCTGCGGTGTTCGCATCCGCGGTGATTTCTTTGCACCTGCGGTCTTCACACCCGCGATGACTATTTTTGCACCCGCGGTGATTTTTTTCACACCCGTGGTGATTTTTTCGCACCCGCGGTGTCTGGAGAGCCCATGCATTTTTGCTTTTGCGAATCATTCCTTGCATCTGCGAGCTCGCACCTGCGGCCATTTTCGCGCAGGTGCGATCACATCAGCGGCCCAGCTGCTTCAGCTCCTCCTCCAAATCCAAATTCGATCCGTTAAGCAACCGAAACTCACCCGAGACCCCGGGACCTCAACCAAACATATCAACAAGTCCTAAAACACCATACGAATTTAGTCGAATCCTCAAATCACATTCAACAACGCTAAAACACGAATAACACATAGATTCAAGCCTAATGAAGTTTGAAATTTCTAATTTCTACAAATGACTCCGGAACCTATCAAATCACGTCCAATTTACATCAAATTTTGCGCACAAGTCATAAATGACATAACAGAGGTAATCGAATTTTTAGAATCAGATTTCGACCACAATATAAAAAAGTCAACCCCTCGGTCAAACTTCCCAAAAATTCAACTTTCAGCATTTCAAGTCCAATTCTACTACGGACTTCCAATTAAAATTTCGATCACGCTCCTAAGTCCAAAATCACCATATGGAGCTGTTGGAATCATCAAAATTCTATTCCGGGGTCGTTTGCACATAATTAGACATCCGGTCACTATTTAAATTTAAACTTTTAATGTTTCTTCAAAATTCCATATCTCGGACTAGGGTCCTCGGAATTTGATTTCGGGCATACGTCCTAGTCCCAAATCACGATACGGACCTACCAAAACTGTCAAAACACTGATCTGAGTCCTTTTGCTAAAAAGGTTGACCAAGGTCAACTCAGTTGAATTTTAAAGCTATAATTCACATTTTATTTCATTTTTTCGCATAAAAACTTTCCGAAAAATTTTACGGACTGCGCACGCAAGTCAAGTAATGATAAGTAGTGTTTTAGAGGTCTTAGAATACATAATTAATTATTAAATTTAAAGATTACATTTTGGGTCATCACATTCTCTACCTCTAAAACAAACGTTCGTCCTCGAACGGAGTTAGAAAAAGTACATGTGCTGGTGAATAAGTGTGGATAACGGCTGCGTATATCAAGCTCGGTCTCCCAAGTCACCTTTTCGACCGGATGACCCCTCCACTGAACCTTCACGGAAGCAATGTTCTTTGACCTCAACTTTCAAACCTGCCTATCTAGTATAGCCACTGGTTCCTCAACATAAGATAGATCCTTGTCCAACTGAACCGAACTGAAGTCTAACACGTGAGACAGATCTCCGTGATATTTCCTAAGCATAGAAACATGGAATACCGAGTGAACTGCAGAGAGACTAGGTGGTAGCGCAAGTTTGTAAGCCACCTCTCCAATATACCTGGGGCTCAACTTGCCCTTCTTCCCGAACCTCATCACACCCTTCATAGGCAAAACCTGGAGCAATACCCGCTCACCAACCATGAATGCAACATCACGAACCTTCCGATACGCATAACTCTTCTGTCTAGATTGGGTTGTATGAAGTTGATCCTGAATCAACTTAACCTTATCCAAGGCATCCTGAACCAAGTCTGTACCCAATAGTCTAGCCTTGCCCGGTTCGAACCAACCAACTGGAAACCGGCACCGCCTACCATACAAAGCCTCATACGGAGCCATTTGAATGCTTGACTGGTAACTGTTGTTGTAAGAAAACTCCGCAAGTGGTAAGAACTGATCCCAAGCACCCCCAAAATCTATTACACATGCACGAAGCATATCCTCAAATATCTGAATAGTGCGTTTGGACTGCCCGTCTGTCTGAGGTGAAATGATGTACTCAACTCTACCCGAGTACCCAACTCACGTTGTACTTCCCTCCAAAACCGTGAGGTAAACTGTGTACCCCAACCAGAGATGATAGATACCTGTACACCATGAATTCTGACAATCTCGTGAATATATACCTGAGCCAGCTGCTCTTAAGAGTAAGTAGTAATCACAGGAATGAAATGAGCTGATTTGGTCAGCCTATCCACAATCACTCAAATGCATCAAACTTCCGCTGAGTCTGTGGGAGCCCAACAATGAAATCCATAGTGATCCGCTCCTATTTCCATTATGGAATCTCTAACTTCTAAAGTAATCCACCCGGTCGTTGATGCTCATTTTTCACCTGCTGGCAATTTAGACACCGAGATACATACCTCACTATGTCTTTCTTCATCCGCCTCCACCAATAGTATTGTCTCAAGTCTTGATACATCTTTGCAGCACACAGATGAATTGATTACCGCGAACTGTGAGCCTCCTGGAGAATCAACTCACACAAGCCATCTACATTGGGTACACATAGCCTGCCCTGCATTCGTAGTACACCGTCATATCCAATAGTGACTTCCTTGGGATCACCGTGATGAACTGTATCCTTAAGGGAAAGCAAATTAGGGTCATCATACTAACGCTCCCTGATACGATCATAAAGAGAAGACTGAGAAACCACACAAGCCAAAACTCGACTCGGCTCGGAAACATCTAGTCTAATAAACTGGTTGGCCAAGGCCTGAACATCCAAGGCTAAAGGCCTCTCTTCTACCGGTAAATATGCTAAGCTGCCCAAACTCTCTGCCTTACGACTCAAGGCATCTACCACTACATTGGCCTTCCCAGGATGATAGAGAATGGTAATATCATAATCCTTAAGCAACTCCAACCATCTCCGCTACTGCAAATTAAGATCCTTCTGTTTAAACAGTTGTTGTAGACTGTGGTGATCGGTGTAGATTTCACAATGGACACCGTACAAATAATACCGCTAAATCTTTAAGGCATGAACAATAGCTGCTAACTAAAGATTATGTACATGATAATTCTTCTCATGCACCTTTAACTGTCTGGACGCATAGGCAATCACCCTACCGTCTTGCATCAACACTGTGCCGAGATCAACACGCGACGCATCACAATAGACAATATAAGACCTTGAACCTTTAGGCAATACCAACATTGGGGGTGTAGTCAAAGTTGTCTTGAGCTTTTGGAAGCTCTCCTCACATTCCTCGGTCCATATGAACGGAGCACCCTTCTGGCTCAATCTGGTCTTAATAGTTATTCATAATCAATTACAGAATCGTCAATTAACTTCATATTAACAAAAACCTCATTTCAAACATTCACAATACTGATAACGAGACACGAGGCATGAAGACCACATACTTATTTACCCGAATTAATGAGTCACATTTAACGTCACCTGGGCGGGACCCTACCTCGTAGGTTAAAACTCAATAATTACAACACAAAATTGGCAAGTATGCAGAAAGAATTTCATATAGAATTTTGAAATAATCCTAACAGGCATGACTCCCTATTAATACTATAGTACAAATTAAATTTCACAAGGGAGAACATAAACTCAAGAATATTCTTTCTCACAAGGATCTCGTCCTTATATAACTTCCACCGCATCTCGTAGCCCGGTTTAAACATATCATTTTATATTAAAATGATATATATTAAAATGCGCATTTTATATTAAAATGCGAGGATCTCGTCCTCGGTTCTGAATCACAAGTAATATGTACATCGTGCCAATCGAAACATTTCATTTTCTCCTTCTAAATAATTTCTGTTAAACAAAATCTCAACACATAATGAACCTCACACCGGTAGGGCATATAATTCACAATTTGTAATTAATTATCCATAACTTACATCAAAACTTACCGAAATAAGTGACAGAAAGCCACATTTAGCCTCACAGGTCTTATTAGTTATCAACATGGAATGAAAGGCGTAGTTATCTCCATGGAATCTCCCAACAGGAGTAAATACATAAGTAGATTATAGAATTACGAAGCTCACTCATAAGTGGATCACCATGGAAGGACTCGTTTCGATACTGAGAACCGAATCAAGTTAAGGAAATTATTCCTTTATATTAAATCGAGGTCGTACCTGTAACGACACCATCTGATGTAGCGACCTCCGCCATACCGTAAAACAAATATATCAACGGTTAGGTATTCACCTCTAGGACGCCTTCTACCCGTTTGTCCTCCACCCCTAACTAGTCGTGTGGGTGGTGTAGTAACTACAATGCGGCACGTAGCCTGAGTGATTTGATGAAATAAGTCTCTCTCAAGTTTGGGACGATTTTCTCATGATCTGCCTAGTATCACCGTATTCATAACAACCCCTTTGCGAGTTGGATGTTCATATCGAGTCTGTGCCAGATAATTGGAATAACCATTGTAGGAAACTCATGTCGGTAGTGCATTAAAAGAACTTACTGGAGTACCCCGAGTAATCTGATGTGTGGACTGGACTGGCCGACTGCCCGAGCCCCCGCCATAATGATTTATACTTGCATAGTATAATCCACTTAATCCGCCAGAACCTTGAGACGTCTTGGTATCCTTAGTTTCCTTTTTCCTCACCCCGAACACGTTCTAATATCTTGGCAATTTCTACAACTAGCAGAAATGAAGTATCAGCTTGTAACTCCCGAGTACAAAATTTTATGATCATAATTGAGTCCTTTAATGAGTCTGTGGACTCGCTCTCTGGATGTACGAAGCAAAGTAGGAGTATGACGGGCTAACTTATAGAACTTGATGGCATATTCTGACACCGTCATGATGACCTGACGCAACCGTTCAACCCTATGCGCCACGTATTACAGAGAGTCCGGGAAACAAACTCTTTCAAAATCATTTCTGAGAAGTGAGCCAAGTGGGCGGTGTTGCATTGGCTGGTCTTCCCTCTTAATAGGCTTGCCACGAACTCCGGTGGAGAATTTATCTCTCCCAAGGCCAATTTCTTCTTTTTTTATACTGACTCAACATTGTTGAGCTTACCCATTTCTTAACATACTCTTTGGTTCTTAACCCTTACCTCTATTTATACACAACGATCACAAAAGTAGAGCTCCATACAGACAAATCTTGGCACAAGCCACATAGTCTAGAATCTCGTCAACAACTGTACATCATCCGAAGCACCCCAAAATCCGCAACCGTGACATCCACGCTGAGTAGACCTTCTGTAAATTTAGAGTTGTTTCTATAACTCCTTTGGTACTGAAGTATAGGATTATTAAGGAGGCGGACATACCGCAAGTCCCAACCTTATCCTCTACAAAATCTCAAGCCTTAAATATGTGTAAATCTTAGGGAACCTTTCAGTACCACATATATACATTTCAGGCCAAAACTGATATAACACATGACCCCACAATCCACCCATTGGTAGTGGACTCCCCCCACTCGGCGCAAAGTCATAAGTCACAACGTCCGATGATCCACAATAATAACCTTCACAGCTCGTATAAATCAACCAGACGTCAACGTCCGTTGCACCCCAACATGATTCACTAGGCGATCTCTCAATACGCCTGCATCTTCAGTCAGAACCACACGTTGAGGCAATGTTTGAGCATCTCTGACTCCCTCGTAGTCCATCTGCAGCATCACGAACCGTCGATGCACAACTGATACCGAGTGCGCAATGCCATACACGAGTGGATACAAAAGAATATAAGATATATGTTTCAAGCTAAATCAATGCCGCACAATAAGGGAATCAAAGAAGTGAATATTTCCTAACAGTTCCATAGCCTCTCGAAGATAAGTACAGACGTCTCCGTACCAATCCGCAAGACTCTACTAAACCTGCTTATGACTCATGACACCTATGAACCTAATGCTCTGATACCAACTTGTCACGATCCCAAATTCCCTCCGTAGGAGGTCGTGATGACACCTAGTCACTAAGACTAGGTAAGCCTATCAATGCGGAATAATCATAAATAACTGAAATAAATAAACTACAATTCAAATAATTTCAGCTCTCAAAACCCGGTAGAAATAAGTTACAAGCTTCTAAGAATTTATTCTCTATGTCTCTATACATCAGAGTCTAAAGCAAATAAGGAAGACAACATACAAAGATAGAAGGGGACTCTGGAGTCTACGGATGCTGGCAGATATACCTCGAAGTCTCCTCGTACAACTAGTTTACTGATGCCTGGTCTGATAAGATGTACCTGAATTTGCACAAAACGATGTGCAGAAGCGTAGTATGAGTACACTACAGCGGTACCCAGTAAGTGCCAAGCCTAACCTCAGTAGAGTAGTGACAAGGTCAGGTCAAACCCTACTGAAAAATAATAACTTCATGATAAAATGTTTAACAATATAATAAAATAAAATGACTATGGAAATGAATCAAATAGTATGTCACATTTAATGACACCAAATAATTACAAATAATATCTCGTGGAATCAAAACAGAATTTCTTTCAACTTTATAAAAATCACAACAATTAATCGAAGGCAACTATGGCCATAAATCAATATCAACAAGGGCACTACCGAGGTACCGCCTCGTAGTCCCAAATCATAAATAAATTCACTATATCTCATTTCCTTATCTCACCGCGGGAACCTTCACAATTTATTTTAAAGAAAATATTTTTTCCGAATTAGCATCCCGCATTTTAGCCATCCTTATCACACCGCATGACTTCTAGTAGTTCCCCCTACTAGCCACGCGTATCAAGCCGCCCTTATCTCACCACATGCATTTCAATACCCAAACCTTATACCACAACATGCATATCAACATCACAATATATCACAATTTGCACCTCAAGTGCCCAAAATTTTCAATTTGCCAAAATAAATCAATGATATTTTCCACAATAAAGAGCTCACTGCTCATGCCAACATAAACCATCAATAATAGTTTTCCACAATAAAGAGCCCACAACTCTATCACAATGAGTACAAAAATCTTACAAAAATATTGAGGAATAAATATATAGCAAAATAATATTTTAAGAAATCTTTAATACGTTGCTTCAATACCAAATTTAAAATGTCAAATACTTCATATTAATAATATTTAATCTAAATAAAATCAATTTCAAATAATAAACAGAATAAAATAAACCAAACAGGTAAAACAATTAGCAAGAAAATGTCAAGCAAATTTAAAGTATACAAATCAAATCAATGATGGAGAATATAACAAGATTTAATAAATTAATTAATATGCAATAGTGATCTTCACAATTTAAAAATATAATCCTTCACATTTAGTCCGTGTACACACTCATCACCTCGTGTACATGACTTTTATCACATTACAATTAATACCAATCCTAGGGGAAATTTCCCTCACACAAGGTTAGACAAGTCACTTACCTCGACTTGCTCCAATTTAACCAAGTAGTATGCTTTTTCCTCGATTGTTTGATTCCGGTCGACTCATATCTAGTCATAATTAATTCGATACAGTCAACAAAAATTATAGAATTAATTATGTAAGAAAATACTATATTTTTCAATAAAAATCCAAAATTAACTCAAAATTGGCCTGTGGGACCCACGTCTCGAAACAAGTTACAAAATCCGAAACCCATTCAACCACGAGTCTAACCATACCAATTTTATCAAAATCCGACCCCAACTCGACCCTCAAAACTTCATATTTTATTTTCAAATCCCTAAGTTCCAACCCCCGATTTACACCTCAAAAACATGTAATTTAGTCAGATTATTTGATGATAATTTAATATTATGGAGTATAAACGATCACAAGGGACTTACCTCAAGTTTTCCCGTGAAAACCATACTCAAAATCGCCCAACCCGAGCTTGAAATGCCCAAAAATGGCAAAAGCTCGGAACTCCTCTGTTTTTGTACTGTCCAAGGCTTATCGCATCTGCAGCAACTTGGCCGCTTCTGCACCAACCGCATGTGCGGAAAAAATCCCGCATCTGCGCGCCTTCTCCGCATCTGCGCTCACGCAGGTGCAGAATTTCCTTCGCACCTACGACCATTGCCCCATAGTCCATTTGCGCATCTGCGCTTGCGAGGCTCGCTTCTGCGAGCTCGCACATGCGATAGAATTTTCGCAGGTGCGAAAACAGTAGAGGGTAGAAACTTCTGCTATTTCTTCTAAGCCCAAATTTGATCTGTTAACCATCCGAAACTCATCCGAAGCCCCCAGGACCTCAACCAAATGTACCAACAAGTTCTAAAACATCATACGAACTTAGTCGAGCCTTCAAATCACATCCAACAACACTAAAACATGAATCACACATAGATTCAAGCCTAATGAACTTTGAAATTCCTAATTTCTACAAATGACTCCGAAACCTATCAAATCACGTTCGATTTATCACGAATTTTGCGCACAAGCCATAAATGATATAACAGAGGTACTCAAATTTTCAGAATAGGATTTCGACCCCGATATCAAAAAGTCAACCCCTCGGTCAAACTTCCCCAAAATTCAACTTTCGGCATTTCAAGTCTAATTCCACTATGGACTTTCAAATAAAATTTCGATCATACTCTTAAGTCCAAAATCACTATACGGAGCTGTTGGAATCATCAAAATTCTATTCCAGGGTCGTTTGCACATAATTCGACATCCGGTCACTATTTGAACTTAAACTTTTAATTTTTCATCAAAATTCCATATCTCGGGCTAGGGAACTCGGAATTTGATTCCGGGCATACGTCCAAGTCCCAATTCACGATATGGACCTGCCGAAACTGTCAAAATACTGATCCGAGTCCGTTTGCTCAAAATGTTGACCAAAGTCAACTCAATTGAGTTTTAAATCTCTAATTCATATTTTAATCCATTTTTCAACTAAAACTTTCGAGAAAATTTTACGGACAGCGCACACAAGTCGAGAAATGATATATAGTGTTTTTCGAGGTTTTAGAACACATAAATAATTATTAAATTTAAAGATGACATTTTGGGTCATCACATAGGCTCTCTTTGAGGTCCACAATTGTGGTTCCCGGTCAAATTTTAAACTATGCGGGATTATTTATTAGACTAAGTGATTGATCATACCAATTGAATAATAATTAAAAATGACCTACTGGTTAAACATACACATTAATTACTAATCATACTAAGTGACAAAGAAAGTAAAACAAACAATTTGAATGATAACAAAGAACGAAACAGTTTCAAGGACCTTAGGCAGCAATACTTATAAGTTATAAACAATAGGAATCACAAGGAACGAAGAAGTAAAGCTACTATTTGAAGGTAGGTAAAACCTCTTCTATTATGTAATGACTGTTACATAAATTACCATTGGTAACATACTAAAATAAATAAAATTAAATCCAGCTATCCCCACAAATAAAATAAATAAGGATGATCAGTTAAATAGATAAAGGGCCTAATTTTTTACGCTTAATGGATCAACTCCCGTGCCAAAGCCTACTAAGACTTTTATAGCCAAAAGTGCAATGACTATTCAGGTAATTTGTGTATCATTTCCAACTACCTTTGTTACTATCTTTAAGTTGTTAACATAAGAGTGCATTAATTAATTCTTAATCGCGTCTTACTTTAGAACTACCCGTCCCTTCCTATAGTCCAGGAGGTTTTGGACACTATTCGAAAGGGATTGTTCTAGACTTAAAGGAAAATCTCAGGTTTCTATTTCTATTTTTATTAGCGTCACATAAAATAGAGCACATTGAGACTTAAACAAGTAACACATAAGGCAAACAATGGCTCATGTCGGCCTCAGAATTAATTAGTAATTAGGGAAGTGATAAATGATCCTCCTAAACAACTAACGATTATTTTAATGACGTAAATCAAAGGATAGCTAATCCTAAAGGTTATTAATTCTAAAGGTTGTTAGGTCTAAGTTACATCTCGAAAATATGATCATCCAATATCAGAGTACTCATTATTCATAGGAAGACAAACAGAACGACATAGCTTTACTATTGATTTTAAAAATAAAGGCAGACATTGTTAACCTAAGGATATGGAATCTATATGAATCTTTGAACATATTCGGGTACAAAACAAGCAAATACAAATCTTGACTTATAAGCACAGGCTCACGAATTCACTATTGAGCAGTTTATTAAATTATTTAAACCAAAAACATGCCTTTGAAGACCTCATTATAAACTGAACGCAACATTTTGAAATTTTATAACTAGCAATACATTCAGATTCGGATTCAAATAGGCATGCGTTGAACCACGTAGCATGTTGGACAACTTAAGATCGAAAGGGAAGAAAGACTGACCTTAATTATCGCTTCCAAACTGTTATGTAGAACGTGAAACAGTGAAAAGAAAATCAGAACACCCGGGATAAGAGGCCAGAAATGGGGCATTCCAATACACGAACTAGTATTAGCTTGTGGCAAAACACCAATAACCAATTCTGCCTTGTCATTCCTCTCTTTTTTATTTCTTATTTTGGCGAGAAGGACATTAATGAATATCCATGGTAACTACTCGAATACAAGGAAAGAAGGAAAAAGAAAAATGTCGTTAGTAAAAATGTGTGCTACCTTATAGGTATGACTTGTGACAATAGTTAATCACATGTCGTTAACCTTGGTGGCGACTTTAATGCGAGATCGAATTTTATGCATAAGCAAGTAAAGCAGGTAGTTTGACTCGACTATCGAGAACAATATCTAAGTGTATAACAAGTTAGTATTATTTTTAAATATTTTAAAGAAATACATGGTCAAACAAATAAAAAGAAAAAGCATGCGAGCAGCTAAGATAGTGAATAGACGTGTTATTTCTATAAAAGGTTAAATTTATCATCAAAAGTTGAGAATAAAAATCAGCAAGTCAATTTGTAAACCAGAGGACCCCAAACCGAATTTGAAGGACTTAACCTCATAGTCCTTAACCTCCAACAAGCCATTAGTTAACTTGAAGAGGATATTTAAATATATAAAGCAAGCATACTTCGTAAGAGTATATGTAATAAAGCATCATTTTGGCAAAAGAAGATAAAAGAACTTCATAATGACTTAATAGTAAGACAAACTTTCAGGTATTCATATGTCATGACCCAAAATTGCACCACAGACGTCGTGATGACACCTAATTTCTAATACTAGGTAAGTCAATATTATATTTTGAAGCCCTTTTTTTAAAATTAAATAAGTAACCAAAACTAACAGCGGAATAAATATGAATACACAACCTCCCAAGACTGGTAGTAATGAGTCACAAACTCTAGCTGAATACATGGAATGATCACGAGGATCGAATATACAATACTGTTTGATTAAAATTTAACAGTACAATGAAATGAAAAGACTCCAAGGGACTACGACGACAAAGCATCTCTACCTTGAATCCTTACGGTCTAGCTTTAACTCTGCTCAAGTCTGATATCTCCAATACCCGGCTCTGCACAAAAATGTGCAGAAGTGTAGTATGAGTACACCACGGTCGGTACCCAGTAAGTATCAAGACTAACCTCAATGG
>AWOL01S0041896.1:2532-13319 GCA_000715115.1 Nicotiana otophora | reverse complement strand
AGTTGGTACTACTTACTCTTCAGAGGGGTTGGCTGAGATTTACATCTGAGAGATCGTTCGCCTGCATGGTGTCCCGGTTTCCATCATTTCAGATAGGGGTACTCAGTTCACATCGCAGTTTTGGAGGGCCGTGCAGCGAGAGTTGGGTACTCAGGTTGAGTTGAGCACAACTATTCACCCTCAGATGGACGGGTAGTCCGAGCACAGTATTTAGATATTGGAGGACATGTTGCGTTCTTGTGTCATTGACTTTGGGGGTTCATGGGACTAGTTTCTGCCACTCACGGAGTTTGCATATAACAACAATTATCAGTCGAGTATTCAGATGGTTTCGTACGAAGATTTGTATGGGAGGAGGTGTAGATCTCCGGTTGGATGGTTTGAGCCAGGTGAGGCTAGGCTCTTAGGTACAGACTTGGTCCAGGACGCATTAGATAAGGTGAAATTGATACAGGAGCGGCTTCGCACGGCAAAGTCTAGGCAGAAGAGCTACGCGGATAGGAAGGTCCGTGATATGTTTTTTATGGTTGGAGATAAGGTTATTCTGAAGGTATCACCCATGAAGGGTGTTATGAGGTTTGGGAAGTGGGGCAAGTTGATCCCCCGGTTCATTGGGCCTTTTGATGTGCTTCAGAGGATTGGGGAGATTGCTTATAAGGTTGCCTTGCCACCCAGCTTGTCGAGTGTGCATCTAGTGTTTCATGTTTCCATGCTTCGGAAGTATATTGGAGATCTGTCCCATGTTTTGGATGTCAGCACGGTTCAATTGGAGGGTGATATGACTTATGATGTGGAGCCGGTGGCTATTTTAGATCGGCAGGTTCGAAGGTTAAAGTCAAAGGATATAGCTTCAGTGAAGGTGAAATGGAGAGGTCAGCATGTGGAGGAGGACACTTGGGAGACCGAGCGGGAGATGCGGAGCAGATACCCACGCCTATTCGAGACTCCGGGTATGTTTCTAGACCCGTTCGAGGACGAATGGATGTTTAAGAGGGGGAGTATCTATAACGACCCGACCAGTCGTTTCAGGAGTTATAGCCCCGTTTTCCCCATTTCTACTTCTTTCTGTGTTATTCAACTATATTATGTTATATCGGGTTAGTTGGTTCGGGACCGGAGTGATTTCAAAGTGAATTGAGACACTTAGTCTCTTGAGTAGAAACTTAAGTTGGAAAAGTCAACCAGATGTTGACCTATGTGTAAACGACCTTGGATTTGAATTCTGATGGTTCCATTAACTCCGTTAGGTGATTTTGGACTTCGGAGTGCGTCCAGAATGTGATTTGGAGGTCCGTGGTAGAATTAGGCTTGAATTGACGAAATTGGAAATTTGGCGATTTTGGTCGGCAGTGGAAAATTTGTTATCGGGGTCGGAATGGAATTCCGGAAGTTGGAGTAGGTTTGTAGTGTCCTTTGTGACATGTGTGCAAATTTTGAGGTCATTCGGACGTGGTTTGGTTGGTTTTGGCATCGGTTGCCGAATTTGGAAATTTAGAAGTTCTTAGGCTTGAATCCGAGGGTAATTTGATGATTTGATGTTGTTTTGAGTGATTCGAAGGTTCGACTAAGTTGGTATGTTGCTATATGACTTGTTGGTTTTTTTTTTGTTGAGGTCCCGAGGGCCTCAAGATGATTCCGGGTGGTTAACGGATTTGTTGAAGTTCGTAAATGCAGCTGGAGCTGCTGTTCTGGTGTGTCCGCACCTGCGGATTGGGAACCGCAGGTGCGACGATCGCAGGTACGTGGAAGGCTCGCAGATGCGAAGAATGGATCGCACCTGCGGGATCGCAGGTGCGAGGAGACTGCCGCAGGTGCGACGTCTGGTCAGTTAAGTGGAATGCGCAGGTGCGGAATTCCTGGGCAGAAACCATAAATAGAACCCTTCGCGAATTTTGGTCATTCTTCACAATTTCAACTCGGGTTTTGGAGCTTTTGGAGGGGTTTGAAGAGGTAATCAAGGGGATTTCATTGAGGTAAGTTACTTGAGCCCTAATACTTTTATATACGGTGAATTCCCATTGTTTTAATCATGGTAATTAGTAAAAATGAGGGGTTAGTGCTTGGAAATTTTGGAAAGTAATTTAAGGATTTGAAGGACCAAACGATGTCGGATTTTGATGAATTTGGTATGGTTAGACTCGTGAGTGAATGAGCTTTATTTGTTTGTAAATTTTGTCGGATTTTGAGACGTGGGACCGGGGGCCGGGTTTGAGCCAATTTCGGGTTTTGGTCTAATTTTGTAGTTTTTCTTGCGGAATTCATTCCATTAGCGCGTATTGATGGTATTGTACTGATTGTGAATAGATTCGGAGCATTTGGAGGCCGAGTCCATAGTCAAGAGCATTGCGGGTTAGAGATTTGACCGGTTTGAGGTAAGTAACGATTGTTAATCTATTCCTGAGGGTATGAAACCCCGGATTTTGTATTATTCTACTATTTTTAGTGATGCACATGCTAGGTGACGGGCGTGTGGGCGTGCACTGTTGGGGATTTGTGACTTGGTCAGTCCCGTAGCAACTGTAAAGTTGCATACTTTGTTGAAACTATATGATACTTATGTGTTTTAGAAAGAATTTCTGCAAATTGGGATGAATGCCATGTTTGGGCCTTGCGCCAAAGCTGTTTGGACCCTTAGGGGCTGTTTCTTACCATCCTCTCATTGTTTTCGATTGAAAATTTATACTCAGTCATGTTTATACTTGTTTACCGCATAACTTAGTTTTATGGCTCTATTTTGATGCATATAAATGTTTTGGGCCGAATGCCCTGGTTTACTGAAATGCCCGAGTGGCTTGAGAGGTTTATGACTAACTGAGGCCGATGACCTAATTTGTGAGGATGAATGTGGATCAGAGCTTCCCGCCTGCAGCATATTTATCACTGAGTGAGGCCGAGGGCCTGATTTGTGAGGATGAGTGTGGATCGGGGCTGCCCGCCTGCAGCATACTTTATTACTATAGCACGTGAGTTGTCCGTGCAGATTATAGCGCTTGGGCTGAAGGAGCCCCTCCGGAGTCTGTACATACCCCCAGTGAGCGCAGGTACCTACTGAGTGTCGAGTGCCGAGTACCGAGTGCTCAGTGACTGGGAGGCATGATTGATTGTGAGGTATTCCCGAGTGGCAAGAGTGATTGAGCCTTTATTTGAAAAAAAAACTGTTGGAAAAATATCTTTAAATGATTTTTACTGATACCGGTTTTAAACGAGATGATTTGATTCAAACATTGATTTTTAAAGCATGTTGTACTTTACTGAGATTTCATGATATGAACGTTATACGTTTTATTGCTCGTCACTACTGCTCAGTCTTTATTTATTGTTGTTACTTACTGAGTTGGCGTACTCACGTTACTCTCTGTACCTTGTGTGCAGATTCAGGTGTAGCTGGAAACGGTAGCGGTTATTGAGTGTTTTGGTTACAGATTTTCTTGGAGATAGCAAGGTAGCTGTTTGGCGATCGCAACCCCTGCTCTTCTCCCTCTTATCTTCCTCTAGTTGTATTTAGCTATTTTCCAGGCTGAGTTAGCCTTGATATTGTTAGACAGATTGTAGTAGATGCTCGTGACTAGTGACACCCCGATGTCGGGTTTTTCTTTTCCGCACTTCTGTTTCCCTTGATTTGAACTCCTTAAATGAAGGTTTTATGTTAAATAATATTTAAATTATCTTTGAAACGAAAAAATCAGTTTGTTTGGAAATGAGTCGGCTTGCCTAGTTCCACGATAGGTGCCATCATGACAGATTAGGTTTTTGGGTCGTGACAGTATCAATTTGCAATTATCGAGCCATGCATATTTTAATATCATATTCGAGCCCCTCAATGAATCTGCGGACCCACTCTCTGATTCTAGGAACTAAGATAGGTGCATGACAGGCTAACTCACCGAACATGATAACATATTCTGACACTATCATAGTGCCCTGACGCAACCGTTCAAACTTTGTGCGCCACGCATTTCGGAGAGTCTAGGGAACAAACTCTTTCAAGAACATTTCCGAAAATTGAGCCCAAGTTGGTGGTGTGGCATCGACTGGTGTACCTTCTTCATAGAGTTTCCACCATCGATACACTGCGCCTGATAATTGAAATGTAGTAAAGGCAACTCCGGTCACCTCCACAATACCCATGGTGCGGAGAATACGCTAACAATTTTCTAGAAATTCTTGGGCATCCTCTATAGCTGTGCCACTGAAAGTAGGTGGACTATACCTCTTAAACCTTTCAAACCTCTTTCGTTCTTCTTCTGATGCCTCGGACCTAGCCTCAGGCCGAACCGGAATAACAGGTTGTACCCGTACTACACCCGGAATCTGACCAACGTGAACCTGCTGCTCTGGAGTTGTGATAGGAGTCTCGGCTACTCCCCCAATATTTGGAATGTTTGGTGCGACAGAGATCAATCCCTCCTGAGTTAATATACCAAACATACTCAGGAACTGTGCTAAAGTCTCCTAAAGTTCGGGGGTAACAACAGGTGCTTCTGATACATGTCCCCCAACTGGAGTTACTAGTGGCTCCTCAACTGTTGTTCTGTTAGGTGCTCTAGTCGCAGCACGTGCCCTTTCTTTACCTCGGCCCCGACCTCTTACGGACTTAGAAGTATGTGTGAATGCCTACTGAGCTAACCCAGTAGCACGTGTCCTCACCATATGCGAGCGAATGGAGATACAAAGGTTCAAATTTCAAATTAAACAAATTATGCACGACAGGAATGCAAGAAATGGAAATTTCCTAATAGTTCTGTAGCCTCTCGAAGATAAGTACAGACGTCTCTGTACCGATCCGCAATACTGTACTAGACTCGTTCGTGACTCATAGAACCTATGAACCTAGATACCAACTTGTCACGACCCAAAATCCCACCACATGCGTCGTGATGGCACCTAGTCTCTAAGACTAGGTAAGCCGATTTCTATTACATTTTGAAGCCCCTTTTAAAAAAAATAAATAAGTAACCAAAACTAACAACGTAATAAATATGAATATACAACCTCCCAAGACTAGTAGTACTGAGTCACGAACTCTAATTGAATACATGGAATGATCACGATGACAGAATATACAATATTGTTTGATTAAAATTTAACAGTACAATGAAATGAAAAGATTCCAAGGGACTGCGACGACAAAGCATATCTACCTAGAATCCTTACGGTCCCGCTTTAACTATGCTCAAGTCTGATATCTCCAATACCTGACTTTGAACAAAAATATGCAGAAGTGTAGTATAAGTATCAAGACTAGCCTCAATGGAGTAAAAACGAAGTACAGTCAAGACGCTCACTAGTCTAATAACCTGTGCAATATAATACACAAAATACTAGAAAACATATAGCAATAAGGGAGGGATAAAACAACCAGTGGTATGCACAGCAAGACAACAAGAACACCATAAATATCACTCAACAATTAATAAATACATGTACGCCTAATTAATTCAAGTTTTTCAAATAAATATCTGTCGCATATAATTCTTCCAAATAACTCTCTTTCGAATGTAGTTTTCTCAAATAAATATTTTTCAAATATATTTCTTTCTATAAATCTTTTCAAATATAATTTCCTCAAATAAATATCTTTCAAATACTATTCTTTCATATAATTCTTTTTTAATAAAAATAAATATTTTGAATATAATTCTTTCAATTAAAAAGTCACCATGTGACACCTCATTTCATAATCATAAAAATAATATGGGTCTTAACCCATTTTCATATATAATTAAATTATATCACAACCGCACGAACAATTCACATGCCAATTATCATCATCATTTCATCATAGCACCTCGTTCCCACATTTCATATCACAACTGCACAGACAATTCAGGTGCCAAATATCCTCATTATTTACTCACGGCACCTCGTGCCCATATTTTAATTTATAATCCGCCTGGCAATAGCCACGAGCTCTCAATTTCAACATAAATCAGATTGTTATCAATTTACCAACGAACAAGATAAATTGCACAAGGTATAAAAGTAAACACACGAAAATCACAACATCACATGAAAATTATCAACACCATAACCCCACATCATCACATATCGTCCCTGACAATAGCCACCCTTATCGCTCCTATTGCCACCCTTATCACTCCTATAGCCACCCTTATCGCTCCGCCCAGACAATATCAATAGTCACCCTTATCGCTCCTATACTCACCCTTATCGCTCCGCCAAGATAATATTCCAACAAACACAACAACAGTGAAATGCCACCCTTATGCCCACATAATATCAACGGTGAAATGTCACTCTTATTTCCCCAAAATAATAACTCACACAACACAACAATTTACATGAGAAATTAACACGACAACATAATAAAAATCAATCATATCACAATTTGTCCAATGACCACAACCAAATTCCAATGATATATCAAAATTAATTAATTTCACAACAAATAGCCTAAGGCTCCACACAATGTATATAACACCCAGAAACAATCAATAGAGATATAAATTACTCAACATAAAGCAAAGTTTTCATTAATGCAAATTTAGATAATTATAATAACACTTCTTCTTAAGCTCGCTTAAATTAATTATTTGCATAAGAAAATTCATATTTCAATTAATTTCCAAAAAATATTAAACCAACAATACTCACAAAATTTCATAAATATTTCAAGTAACAATCACATCAAATTATCATATAAAAACAAATTCAACAATAAGGATTTAGGCATGGCAAACAAATGATTTAATAATTTTCCACAATTTCTCAATTTACTACACAATAATACCTAAGACTTTAATTCAATGAATTTTGCACGTATAAGCCCGAGTACGTACTCGTCACCTCGCGTACACGGCTTTTCACATTTCACAAATGGCACATAAGACTTAATGCCTAAGGGGTAATTTCCCCACTCGAGGTTAAGCAATACACTTACCTTTTTGAAGTTATGTCGATATTCCAAAATCGTCTTCTTGCTTGAATTGACCTCCGAGCCGCTCAAATCTAACCAAATTAATTGTATAACTTCATTAAAATTCATCGAAAATAATTCCAGATAATATTATGTCGACTTAAAAATTTATTCCAAAACGTCAACAAAAATCAACGCGGGACCCTCCCCTCGGAACCCGATAAAATTTTTATGTAATCCGAACATCCATTCCGATACGAGTTCAACCATACCAATTTTATTGAATTCTAATAACAACTCGACCTCCAAATCTTAAATTTAAAGAAATCAAGATTTTACAAAAATCTTGATTTCTTCCATTAAAATCCAAATTAAACGATGAATATAATCATAGATTCATGAAATATAAACACTTTAGGATATATAATACTTACCCTAATCCATATGGTGAAAACCGCCTCAAAAATCGCTTCAATCCGAGCTCCATTGCTCCAAATATGTCAAAAATGGCTGAAACCTCGAAATATAGCTACTGCCCAAGTATTCGTGATCACGGAAATTGCTTTGCGATCGCGAAACACAAAATTTTTCAGCCCCAAAATTATTCTTTGCGATCGCGGAAAATCAATCGCGATTGCGAAGAATAAACTCCCCAACTCTTCTAGACAACCTCTAGTATAATGATCATAACCTTTTGTACTAAACTCCAAATGATGGATGGTGTAACTTTCTCTAAACTATACTAAGGGCTATAACTTTTATTCGTTGCTCATCTCCCAATTCCTTATATATTTCGAGATTTAAGCTTCCAAAGTCAACCCTATGCAATAGAGATTTCCAAACTCTTCCCGGACATCCTATAGTATATCTACCATAATCTTTTGTATACAACTCCAAATAACAAATGGTTTACCTTTGTTAAAACTAAACACAAAGGGCTACAACTTCCATTTTTCGATCATCTCCAAATTTCTCATAGATTGCGAGATATAAGCTTACAAAATCGGGTCAGTGCGGCAGGAGTTTCCTCTACGCGATCGCGAAAAGGCTTCCGCTATCGCGATTCACAGTCTCCAAACAACAAAATTACTCTTCGCGATCGCGACCGTTTGTCCGCGATCACAATTCATACCTCAGTGGCCAAAAACCAGCAACTAAAAATGGCCTAGAAATGGTCCGAAACCACCCGAAAACTCACCCAAGCCACTCGGTACCCCATCTAAGCATACCAACCAGTCCCAATACATAACATGAACCTGCTCGAGGCCTCAAATCACATCAAATAACATCAAAGCTACGAATCACACCTCAAATCAAAATTTATGAACTTTGAACTTTCAAATTCTATATCTTGTGCCGAAACACATCAAATCAATCTGGAATGAATTCAAATTTTGCACAAAAGTCATAATTGATATAACGAAGCTATTCCATTTTTCAGAATCGGATTCCGACCCCGATATCAAAAAGTCAACCTCCCGGTCAAACTTTCCAAATATTCATCTTTCGGCATTTCAAGCCTAATTCCACTACAGACCTCAAAATACTTTTTCGAACATGCTCCTAAGTCCATAATTATCATATAGAGCTATTGACATCATCAAAATTCAATTCTGAAGTCGTTTGGTCAAAAGTCAACTCTCCGGTCAACTCTTTCCATTTAATCTTCAAAATAAGGATTGTTCTTTTAATTTAATTATGAATCTTCAGTAATTCAAACTCGACCACACCCGAGGGTCATAATACATATTGCAAATCTGCTCGAGACCTTAAGTCACTGAACGGGACATAAATTGTTAAAACGACAAGTCGGGTCGTTACATCATATTTAATTTAAGCAAAGGTTCAATTAACTAGCTAATTGAGAGGAACAAAGTCTTAAGGAAGCCTATTAAAGCACTACTCATTACGTTGTCACTAGAAATAGAGCAAAGAAGGGATATTCATCTTAACAGTGTTTAGGCTTGAGAGTACACAATACACCATTTTGTAACCTACATGTATTACATGTTCCTTAAACTTCCTTATATCTATATATACATGTCAAGTGTTAGCCAGTGCAATTGTGTGATTAAAGAACCAATATAATCCTTCTTTTCCTTTTAGAAAATAATTACAACCTTAATAGACTAGAAAATCACAATTGCGAGTGGTATGATTTGCATTCAAATTCAAGTAATACACTCACAGAGATTCACATATTTAATCTTAGATTTTATCTAATACGTACATGCATGATCTTGCACAAAGTCATAAAAACCATTACACATGTTACTGGACTAACAAGCAGAAATCAAGCAAAGACACAAACAAATGACATCATTTGAGAAAAACTTCTCCAGAAATATGTTCAAACAAACTAGATCAGATCTTAAACAGAAGTTCCACGAATCCAACAAACAAAGACATGATAGAATAGTCAAGATATGATTAAAAACAATTAGAGAGGAGATCTAATGAACCTGTGGCGAACTATAAACTCGAAAGCCTGAGCTTTGAATTCCGATGGAACCTCAATAGCGCAGAGAGGCTTCATATATAGAAGACTTTAAGCGTGAATCTGGTAGTTCATATACGAGACAACGACTATAAAGGAGAAAGAGGACTATAAAGAGATGGGAAGAGAAAAGAGCCGTTGGTAGATCAGGGTGTGAGAAAATGAGAAAAATAAATATACTAAATTATGGAAAGAATAATATTAGCCTAAAGAAGGAAAGATTTTCTTACTCGTGGGGATATGGGAGAGGATTTTATGGGATATGAAAGATTTTGCAATTCAAAAGTAGAGGAGGATTTGGGTTGATCTGGTGAACGAAATGAATTGGCTACCATTTAAAAAAAAACAATAATAATAATTAAGCAATAAGTAGAAAAAATCAAAATGCATGAGTTAAGAAATAAACATTAGAACAAATACCGTTTGAACAATGTTTGTAATAGTATTTGGATGTGCTTAAACAAAGTAATATTTTCCAATCTAAATTGACAAAATATGCACTGGCTTTACAACATATCAGGAGTTAACAAAGTAAAATAAGGTAATAATGTTTGTAATAGTATTTAAAATACTGTAAATATTATTATGACTTTTAAATAAAATAGTAGCTCATTAAAATATATAATATGATTATATATATATATATATATATATATATATATATATGTCAAATAGTTCTTAATGTGATTTCTATAATAATGCTTATTATTGGAAGGAATATTTGTTTGCTGGTACATGCTTATTATTTTAGCCGAATGTAAGTGAAATATTTTATTTTTTTTACAATATATTCACGACTTGAAAATTCACAAATTCTCGATCTATTTCCTTTACCTATGTGGAGTCTCTTATTAGTTGAACTGGTAGTATATCAAGGTCATACAAAGTCTACTAAAGCAACTCACCCAATCCATCAGCCTGTTAGAAAAGTAGAAGAAATTTTTAGTATGCATAAAAAATGTATCTCAATTACTAAGTATAAAATTAGGGAATTCACGAAGACAAGTAATTTTCGCCAAATAATGTTTCATAACCAAGCAAGCCTCAAAGGGAAGATGATTTATCTTTTTTCAACTAATTTTTCACAAAGAAAATTATACAAAAATAAGTGATAAAATTTAGGACTAATTTTTCTTTTCCTACGTAAAGTGAACTCTTTCAGGCATCACAAAAATATAACGTGATGACGTTGAAACACCGAAATCTTCATAAATTTTAGATAAACTAATATTTAAAATTTTGAAGTTAATTGTGAATTTTTAAATTTCCAAGAACTTAACCTTATACAATCAAAATTTTATTTATTATAAAAAAAAGTTCGTTAGTTGGTATAAGAAAGTTTAACAAAGATTGAAAATTTTGATATATAAACTAAAGATGTATAACATATCTGAAATGTCATTTGTGTATTAT